>CM053790.1:140862168-140993619 GCA_028749045.1 Cupressus sempervirens | reverse complement strand
AATTAAAGAGAGAAACCTAATTAATTTAATAAGATATTTTAATTAAATATCTAAAAGTTTGTGCATGAAAAGGTAAAAGATAACAAGTACTAAACAATAATTGATCAACAAGTTCCCTTGCATGATTGCACTATTAAATCTCCAAATTAAGGGAGAAATATTTATCAAAGATTGCGTGATTGCACAATCAGAGCCCCAAATTAAGGGAGAACTCTTAATCAAATATCTAGAGCTCATTATGCAATTACATAGGTTTTGGATGAGGAATTTCAAAGAAGGAAGTTTTTAGAGAAAGGGGATTATTTTTGTGTGCTTTGTGTGATTGTTGTTTTAGCATCAGATCTAGGTAGGATCTCGTGGTTTATTTGTACAGTGGTTTTCTATCCTTTGAATTCCTATCTTCTTCGTGTCTATCTTGTTTTTGTTTTCAGAATTCTTCTGGGTTGAGACCCTTGTTTTGCATATTTATTGTTCTTCATTTTCGAAAACTTTTGTAAGCAATTTAATGATTGAAAACCTTGTTTGTGGATTTGGTTGTTCATCATTCTCAAGAAACATCTATATACAAAGTGGAAACTAGAAAACCCTCATGTTAAGATTTATTGTTCTTTGTTCTTGAATACATATGCCAAAGAGTTAAATTGAAACTCTTATTATTAAATTGAGGTTTTGTATAAAGAATTGTTAAATCAAGCTTTGGGTTCTAAAAAGAAAACAAATTTCATTTTATATAATTTGACTAGTTGATTTGGATTTCTATATTAGGGCTATTTTGGGAAAGTTTCTATTCTTAGCAGGTTTCTATTTTTAGTAGGTTTCTATTTTTAGAAAGTCTCTATTTTTAGTAGGTTTCTATTTTTAAAAAGTCTCAATTTTTAGCAAGTTTCTATTTTTAGAAAATCTCTTTTTTTTAGTAGGTTTCTTTTTTGGAAAGTTTATGTTTTAGTAGGTTTCCATTTTGGCAAGTTTTTATTTTTAGCGGGCTTCTATTTTTGGAAGTTTCTATTTTAAGTAGGTTTCCTTTTTGGGAAAGCTTTTCTAAAGTTTAATTAATTTAAAATTATTATGGTAATAATTGATAATAATAATTATTAATAATTTTAATAAGTATTGTTAAATTTTGAAATTTAATTATTTGAAAATTTTATTTATTACTTTATTATTTAAATATAATTCTAAAGTAAATTAAAAATCAAATAAATTTATTTCGGAGAATTAATGTTTTCTTTTATAAACTTGGATCTGTGTTTATATGGGTCAGATATATGAAAATGGTTTGTAATATTAAGAAAATTTTATTATTCAAAAACTTTAGTAATTATAATACTTTGAGAAAATGAAAATTGAAACCTTACTATTAACTCAACAATGTGTTTTCAAATCAAACCAAACTATGAAACCTACACTTGATATCTATATGTTGTCTATGTTTTGGGTTTGGGTTGACTAGAGTGTTGAGCAATCTTAGGATGTTACCAAAGGCTTGAGAGTTCTACATTTGTGAGGTTATGATGATTTAGTTTTGATCTTTTATATTCAACCATGGCAATGTGTCTGGTATGCTCTATGATATGTGTTGATCTATTGATTGTTATTGCTTTCTAGTGTTCTCTTGTGAAATTGAGGTGAAACGTGTGACCTATCTGATATAACCATTTCAAGTCTTTGATCTATTGAATTTGGATTGTTTTCTAGCTACTTTTATAGGACTGAGGTGTTTGTATGATTTGTACTTGGTGATGTCATGCTATGACATAATTGACTTAACCATTTTGAGTCTTTGATCAATATTTTTGGAATGCTTTCCAGTTGCTCATAAAGAACTGATGTGTTATTGTGAATTATCTTTTAATACTTTCTAGTCACTAGTATAGGACTAGGGTGATTTTATATGATTATTAGATTTATACTTCTATGAGCCTAGGGTAGGTTATCTATATGTAATGTCAGGAAGTGACTTGCAATGGAGGCTAGGGCCCTAAGTGGCTGCTAGGGTTACCCATTGTAATTTGTTTAATAAGTGAAAACACTACACTAAATGGGAATAAAATGAACCTAATAAGAGTCTTTTTATGTTCTCACCCATGCCTGAAGTACTAGTACAAACTATGATGGGAGTAGAGAGAATGTTTGGTTGTGACCTTGCATCTGTAATATGTCTTGTCAGTACAAGAGGATACTAGTGGCCACATAGGGATCATTAGGGGGTTAGGGTCTTGAAAGACTACCAGGGTAACTCTAGAATGATTCGTGTGATGAAACTTGCTCACTTACATAGTAGGTTTCCTACATGTCTTGTGTGCCTCTAGGTATAGATGTCAATTTATCTTGGAACCCTTGAGTTAGAATACTTTTAGGATTTCTTGGACTTAGAGAGTATTTTTGATGTTGGATTGATATCCTATTTGGGACTTGAGACTATCTCCTTAGCACGGTGGGAGTGGGCCATTTAGGTTCCACATGGTTGGGTGGTAGTGCTTTTTACTCTTACCATTAAGATTCATACGTTGCTACTATGGCTAGAGTTTCCTTGTCTACATTTCCTTTGATTCTATCTTTGTATCATTATGATGGATGGTTATATCTTATGATGGATGTTTCTATATTTTATGATGGATGGTTTCATTTATGGTATTGTACTTTGTGTCATGGATTCAAGGAGGATGATGTAATTCTATTTTTATAAATGTATATTCTTTTATCCTTTCATACCTTGTGACATGTACAGTGGATGATTGAGCATTCCAAAGTGTATTGCCAAGCGGCATTTGGAAAAATGTATATTATTTAAATGGACTTTGGACTTTTAATTATTCTTTCATGTGGATGTGATATTTGTTTTTGATTAAGTAAAACAGGTTTTACAGGGATCCTGAAACCTAAAAGCTTTTACAACATATCTAAAATAGAAATATTAAATAAAGTCCAATTACAATGCATCTGCTTATCAAAAGCCAAACCCAAATGATAGGCCTGTAGCCAAGATACAAAAAACTAGCTACACTAGAAAAAGATGAGACAAAAAGAAAGCACTAACTATTAGTTCTTCCTATCAAGAACCTCTAAGGTCTCTGCAGCTTCATTGGTCTTCTGGTTGTCCACATCCTCCTATTCCTATTTTTGAGCATCCACCGGATCCTTGTTTTCTTTCAAATCATCCTCAACCTTCCCAATGTCCAACTTGGCCTTCTCCATCTTTTCCCCACCAAATCCAACACTCATCAGTGATTCACCTAGACTATTGATATTCTCATTCAGGGTGTTCAATGTAGCAATCACCTGATTAGCTAGGTTCTGATGGGAGTATTCCATCCTTTGGACTCTTTGTTCAACCTTGGTGATTCTGTCCTCCTGGTCAGCATTGTGTCCCTTGACATTGCAATGCTATTGGCTTCCATCCTGGCTTCTCTTCTCTTCATTGTGCCCCTGGTCACTACTAATTCTCTGGCTTCCTTCCTGGCTTATTTTCCCCTTAAGGTCTTCAATTCCATGGAACAACCATTTGATGGACTAAAAATTGTCTATCATGTTATTCTTTGCATTTTTCAAAATATTAAGCCCAATTTCCCTCACATTATCTAAGATAATGACCAAAGCAGGGTCAATGAGCTCATCAAAGTGGGCTTTGCCATTGTTGTCTTCTATCACTTGGAGATTCATCGGCTCCCTAACTATCCCCAGTTTCATAGTTTTTGTGTTAAAATTCCTCTAAGACCTCCTCCTATTTTTTGTTATCTCCTCCCCACTCTATTTCACCAGAATTTCTATCTTCTCCTTAGATGGAGTAATAGAGGGGCCTAGGCCTAGAGTCTCAAGAATCTATTCATTGGTTTCTTCTAGCAACAAAGCTTCATCTGCTTTCCTTTTCTTTGGACCCTGACATGTCAACTAAATCCTCCTCCTCCTTTTCACTTTCCCTCCCATTCTCCTCCTCCTTCTCATCATCCTCCCCCTTTTTCTCTACCTCCGATTCTATATCCTCTTCTTCATCATTATCCTCCTCCTCTTCAAGCTCAGACTTAGTATTAATTAAATATAATTGTGACTCAACATCATGGGATCCTTAAGGAATGTATCTTGTTATGCATGCTTATGGATAATTATATGTTATTGCTCCCACTAATTTATGTTTGATGTGTATGTTATTCTTTCTTGTTAGAAAAAATGTTTGGAAAACTTAGTAAAAATTTAAGTTAATTCTTTTGGATCCCTTGGTGGGGTGTTACAGGAAGAGAATAATGAGATCCTAAATGTCCTTGCCACTAAAATAAAAATAAAATTAAAAAAAACTTTTTGTGTAACCATTTTCTAGAGATGGCTTCACTGAGTAAGGAAATGCATGAAAAATAAAATGAATTAATCAGTTGGACCTTTCCTAAAATGGAGGAACGAATGTTAAAATGGAAGAGAAGGGAGGAGAGGAAGGAGGATATTGTCTTGATTACTCAAAATGAGGAGCTATTTGTTCATGATGTTGTCTCTTCTAGGCATTTGGGGAAGACCTTCTTGAGGAAGATCAAGGAGATTAATAAATGATGATTTTTGATAGTTTGCATATGGGAATTAGTTCTTATCTTATGGAGATTTGATGCTTCATGTACTAGGGTTTCTATTGTGGCTCTTGGTTGTTGTGTGATGGATATATCTATTTCTTTTGGTTGATGGCTCTTGGTGTTGGTAGGTTTCTTTTTTCTATACTAACCTCCAATATTCTCCTTCATAATTCTTGATATGGTTTAAATGCCTTTTGTGTTATATAAGTCTAGTGATTGTATCGAGCATTGATAGGTTAATTTTTTGTGTGCAGCAACAACCCTAGCTTATAAAAAGAGGTATTAAAGCTTGGTCATATGTTCAAATCTCCTTAGGTAAAACTATGGGAGGGGGATTTTAGACTAACTCACAATATTCCCCTTCAAGTTTCATGACATAGCTTAACTACCTCTTGGGATCTATAAGTGTAGTGGTTGTATCAAGAATTTATAGGTCAAAACTTTGGTGCAATAAAAACCCTATCTTGTAATACTTTTATAGTACTTATTAGTTTTTTTTTCATTTTTAATTAGTTGATTATATATTAGCCAGGTTTGTAGTTTTCATTTTTCAGCTTTTTTAGCTTAGTTTCTAGTTTTCACTATTGGAAAATCCATTTCTAGTTGTCCCTTAGACTTGATAATAACATTTTTATATTAAAGATTCAGGCCCTACCGCTATTTATCTAATCGAAATGATGATGTAAAGGGTCAAACTTAACATTAATATTAGGATATTGATAAAATTTTACCAATAATAATAACTATGGAAAAAGGGGGGTGTCCATAAAAATGATGCATTCTTATAAAGGGTATTTAAGGATGATTAAATAGGATGAATGGAGGCATGAAAAAGTAGGAAAAAAAATGTAGGGTTCATTAACATAGAGAAATTAGATGCGATAATGACAATATATTCCATATCACCTTTTAAGCAAGATAAGTTTGTTTTAATAACTCAATCATACTTGATAATATATATAATTTTTCATCTAAGTTGTAATTACATTGATATCAATGTTTATTTTTTGTAAATGTCTTATAATATGTTAATTAATCTAGAGACATTAATAATTGGTGAGAATATAACGGGGATTTATAATTATTGGAGTAAAAGATAATTTATGCTATAATATAAAATAATGAGGATTGTTACAAAATAAAATAAGAGACATGGTATCAATTCATATCAATATTTAGCACCAAATAAAATGTGGATAGACATGGATATAAGTGATCACATTCAAGGGACATGTATGGGATTTGATGGGAAAATTTTATAGATCTTGAAGGATACCTTTCAAGAAACATGGCTAACTAATCAAGTATCATTAAGTTGAACACAAAGTGTCCTCCTAGAGGTTATGAATCTTGACTTGAATAATAATTTCAGTGAAGATGATATAACAATCAAGGACCATCCCATAGAATATTGGGGATTGGCTTAGAGGTTTAGGAAGCTTAATTTGAAGTAATCCTTAGGATTATGTAGAAACAAGTGAATATATCTATATATATGTGTATATGTATATATATGTATACATATATACATATATACATATATATATGTATATGTATATATATATATATACATATATATATATACATATATATATGTATATGTATATATATACATATACATATATATGTAGACATGTATATATATATATATATATATATATATAGATATAGATATACATGTCTACATATATATGTATATGTATATATATACATATACATATATATATGTATATATATATGTATATATATATATACATATATATACATATATAATATATATATATATATATATATATATATATATATATATATATATATATATATATATATATATATATATATATATATATATATATATATATATATATATATATATGTATATATTATATACATATATATATATGTCTACATATATATGTATATGTATATATATACATACATACATATATGTATGTATATAGATATACATATATATATATATATATATACATATATATATATATATACATATATATATATATACACACACACACACACACACACACACACACACACACACATAGAAAATACTAGGAAATTGTAGACTTTTAAATGTCACTTCTATCAATTTCCATTCAATTCTACCATAGGATTTCTCATAATCAAGAGGATCATGAAAAATTGTTGATTAGAGTCCTTTTTCTAGTCCATGGACTCCTAATATGTGATTAAGTTCTTAAGCAGATTTCTTCTCTTTAATGTCCTATATGGGTAGGTTTGATCATATGTGTAAGGATATTTTCAAACCTTAAAGCCATGACCTTTGTCAGGATTTTATAAAAAAATTCAGAAGTGTGATTAAAATATGATTCTTGATAAAAATTATATATTATCCTTGGGCTAAGCATAATAAGGTATGAGATGATATATTTCCAAATATATTTATGCTCTATCAATTCTAAGTATACATGAGGAGCTCTTAACTAATCCAATTTACATTGGTTTTATAAATTTCCATGGGGGTTCAATCTAGTCATGGGGATTTCTCATTTCTTAAGTTTTAAATAGCCTTATTTATTTAAAAATCTATGATAGGTCTATTAATCAATGAATCCTCTTCCATGGTCATTTTTTTATGAATGATTGCACCATTCTTAGTTCTAGCATGATCCATGTGACTTGTCTAATGTTATCATAAGTAAATAATCTCCTATAGTTTCATAAAAAGGATTACAATATGCCATCTTAGGAATTAGTTCTCTTCCTTCTTTCTTGATAAGATAATTTATCTCTCTAGCCTCCTTAGATTTGAGGAGTTTAAAGAAATATCTAGATACCCTATCTGTATAGATGACCCAGTCTAATATTTCTTTATTTTTTTCCCTTTATACCCTTCCAAAGGAGTCTCAAGAATGGGTTAGTGACTCTAAATCTCCTATATTGGTCAAGATCTTCTACAACAAATTTTCTTCCTCATAGGTATTTTTATGGAGCACAATTTTCATCCTCCTCTATCTTTGTCTTTTTTCATTCCCATTTTCTTAAACAAGATTTTGTAACTATTGATGTTTTGAGATCACCTTTTATCATAGATAGATGGCTCACAACAATAATATTATACCACTAATTAAATTAATAGTATAAACACCATCATAATATTTTTGAAAAATATTTAATTCAATTCCATCTTTCCTTCTAAACCAGATTTTTTTATTTTTTTTTCAAATAGAAATATGTCAAAATGAATGCGGTGATGATGAAAGAGGGAGTAGGGGAATTTTCTTATGTGCAAACCCCTATATCATCTTTCTTAAAACTAAGTTTTTCTCTATTTACACAGAATCTATCTAGCATAGAATAAGCCTCTTATCACCTTGATGAAAATTTGACCAGGAATGTCACATTCCTTGATAATTAGACATATTGTTGTCTAGAGGGCAAACGACTTCTATTTATTGAGAATCTTGTTATGAAATTTTTTATCATCCCCTTTCCACTCAAATATGTTTCCGAAAACTTCATCTTGTGGTTCTTAAATCATGTTGAAGTCCCCACTAATGCTCCATTGGATGGAGTTCAACTAATACATCCATTTAAAAAGTTCTATTTTATCGTAATGATCATATATGTCGTAGATGCCTATTTCTCTAGCTTTAAAGTTATTAAAGTAAGCTCGATCAACCTTTGGAAAGGGGAGAATCCTCAATTAGATGCTTTTTTTGGTATATTTTGGGTCTACAAGAATGAAATCTCCTCCCTTACCTTTAGGGTTATAGGTAGTAAAGACTTGACATCCTTCCAAATACACTTTAGGCTAACGTCCAATGAGAATCCCACATCCTTTAGTAGTTTCTTAGAGCATCAATATGTATATCTCTATATTTATCCTAAGGGATATTATAATAATATATTTCCTATCAAGTACTCATGTCCTCTAACATTCTAGAAGAAAAAATTTAAATCCATGAATAAGGTGAAGGGTCAGTGTCCATGGGAGCCTTGAAGTTCTTACATAAACTTTGTACCTACCTCCTAGTCCTTTTTAATTTTCTTATAAGATTCAATCTTATTATTTCCTATCTCTTCTTCATTTATGAGACTTGTTATCTAAAATTTGGGATGTTCCTTATTTGACGTTGGTTACCTTATAAGATGGTTATTAATTTTGCATTTGTTTTGTTGATTTTCTTATACAAACATCTTGGAGGAAGAAAGTTCAAGGTCAAAGTCAATAGGGATATACATTTATAGTTGTCCTATCAACTTAGTTTATCTTGCATATTATACTAGACAATTTTTCCATTTTTGTGCCATTATGTTTTAAAATGGAGTATCAAGTGACTCTTCCCAAGTATCATTGTGAAGAATGATTATATATATATATATATATATATATATATATATATATATATATATATATATATATATATATATATATATATATAATCATGAGAAAGTAGGTATGTCCTTTTAAATTCTTTGCAAACAATTGAATAATATGTTGTATTGATCCTTCAAAAAAGGAAAAAAATGAATACATGTATTATTTCTAGAAATGTTGCCTATTAATTTTTAATATATTGTATGAACATTGAAAATGTTACAAGATTTTCATATGGTTTTAAAATTGGCTTTGACATATATTTAAGGACACATTATGTCTTCATTTATTTTTTATAGTGATTTATCCTCTTATTATGTTTCTCTTTGTCATATCAAAGTTTTATTTAATTTACGAGGTATTGTATCTAATGGTTGCATTGTAAAGCTTCTTTGTGCTGCCAAGTTTGGTTAGTATGTTATTACCATAAAGATATGATTACGAAGTTTCAATAGTTTGTAGCATGATTTATTTTCTTTCATGTTTAAGAATTTGGAATGCTTCCAAGGTCATTGTTAGCTCACCATTCTTCAAAGAGAGATGCACAACTCCCAGTTCTAGTTTCACTAGTTTCTCATTCCCCTCCAAAATCAAGTTATAGTTTATGGTTGATTTACTATAATCTTGTCGGCTTCCTTGAAGCCTACTATCTCTTTGTAAGCTTTGTTCCTTTCAAATTTTTTTCAGTATGAAATCTATATTGCAATGTACCCTATATATCTTTCTTCGAAGATCTCCTACACTTTTGATGTCCTTTCCTTCTACATGACATTTTGATTCTCTATGACCATATTTTTCCATCTATTTACATTTGGAATTGTATATTGTAATTATTACCTTCTATTTCCACTTCCCTCTTCAATATTTTCAATTTTGATTTGTTGGTTGTTGTATAAAGATGGTTAGATGACTTATAATCTTGAATATGACTTTGTGATTGCTCATTTTATGTGAACTCTCATCCTTACTTTTATAATTTTATTTAATGATTGATCTTTACTTTCATTTACATTTCTATACGTCAATTTGTTTTTAATTAGATGTACCATTTGTCATTACTTCCCGTAATTGCATATATATAATTTTACACGTTAAATTTAATCAAACACTTCAAAACATATAATCATATTTTATATTGGAATGTTTGTTGACCAAAAAATGAAGCAATAACAACTCTATGGATTCGTTTAGTCACAAGGGTTCTCATAAGATATTCCAAAAAAATTCTTGTTCTTTTCCCTGCCATCAGATCTTCATCATCTGAATTATCACGACGATCATGACAGCCAAGGAAACTTCATAGTAACTGAAAAAAGTTGAAATCTCTCGCTATAAACTCATTAATTGTGCTTTGTGATGGGATGTTTTGCCTTGTGAAACAAGGCATTCTCATTCTAAGTCAAAAGAGTAGTTGTAAAGATGCTAAATTTTCATCACACATCCATTTCAAGAGAACCATCTTTTGGGTATAATTGTAGGTGCCCATGGAATTTTAGGCTGTCGGTGATTTGACAGGAGTAAACTTATTACTAAGATGACATCCTTTCACATGTTGTCAAAGGTGATTGAAGAAAAAGTGTCAAAATTTTGCATATTGTCAAAGACGATTGATTAAAAAAGTAGGATAAATTTGCAATTTCAAGATACAGTATATTCTATTATTGTCTCCAGGTTTCATATTTTGAGCTTTCTGTTGACCAACCTGAGTTCAAATTGCCTCTCATCAGCAATAATATGATTGTATAGCTTTTGTCCTTGTCACTTTATATTTTCTTTACCGTATCATTCTAGGACATGTAATATTAAACTAACCTATTTAATAGATGAATCATATTACTTTATACTGTGCTAAATTTGGCTTTTACTTTATATGAAGAGCTTTATCTTCTTTATCATGGATTGATCCCGATCCTCGGGTTGATTGATTGAAATGAATAAATGGAGAGATTATAAGCATTATTGTAATTGTCTAAATGTGTAGTTTATCTGGTTTTATAACCATGTTTGCCTTGAATCCCATGCCTGCCTTATTATTATTGTCAATATTCTAACTTTTGCATTACATTGATCTTACGTATGTTTTAGCATTTATATTTATGTAAAATAAATTAATGGTGTAATTGCAACTCTTGGATTTACATGTATTTAAAATTGTTTTCCATTTCTAGAACTTTGAATTTTGTCATTTCTAAAGAAGAACATTCAAAGCATACACTACTATCTATTGGCTTAAAGTTCAAAACATTAAAAATGAGTTTATTTTCATTATTGTGGCAATTAGAGGACAAAGGCATGATAATAATTAGGATATTTAAATATTTTATATTAATTTTTTTAAACACAAGTAATTTTGTTCAAAGATTCAATGAAGTTCTTAATATTAATTGTTGTATCATAGAATCTTAAAAATATTTATCATATTATTTTATTTATATTTAGATATCAAGAAAATATAAAATAAAATTTTATATTTATTGAACTTTGATAACATAATCATATTATAAAAAAATTGTGATGAAACAAAACATATTTTCATATATATAAATTGATGAATATATTATTAGACTTATATATGATGAATTCTAAGAGCTAATATTGTAAAAATAAATAAAATGCTATTAAAAATTGAGAGTATGATTAGAAAAACATGCTAGGTTATGGATCTAGGGATGTGAATGAGTTTTAGAAGGGTCCATACAAGTTGTAGCTAGTTGCTAGTGATGAGGAGATATAACTTAATGATTGATTTTGGTATTTAGTACCAATCCATCACTACCATGTGTTAATATGATAAGTTTTGCTGTAAGTGTCATTTCTTATGTCATTTTAATAGATTTTAATGTAATAACTTAAATTAATTAGCTAATTAATTGATCCTAGAAATTAAACAATATAATAAGGACTATTCTTTAATTATTATAATTAATAAATATGGGGGACCAAATTAATAAAATAAAGTAACAATGTCAGTCCATTGTAAATCTCTGGACACTTCTTGGAGACCTTATAAGGAAACTGATTGGCATTGCAATTCATCATGAATTGGTTTCCACTCTTCTTTATATTTCTAAAAAATGGAGATTGAAGGAATTCACTCGTAATTTTAGAGGTGTAAGACTCTTCCTATTATGCATTTTATAGTTTCAATGATTTAGCACCACCTTATTTTGTCATTAGACATATCATTCGAATATTTCACTTCTGTGCTAAATTTTTTGATCATCATATTTTGTTGACCACTCTGTATCTTTTGGGATCTTGTCTGATGCTTGTATAACCTTGAAGTGTTGTAATTATTAGATATTAAAATATTATTTGTATCACTAAATTTTGTGATAATTAGTTTGGATGTTTATGCATTTGATAGTTCTATTGTTGGTGCATGTGAATTCATTAATCCATATGGAAAACATGGATCATCATCTTCTCTCAAATTGATGCAATACAAGGTAGGAGAATCCCCAAAGGAGATGTGCAAGCCCTTAGAAAATAACCGCACAATGGAAGCACACCAACAATGTAACAAAAAAGGAAGATTTGATACCAAATCATAACTCTTTATTCATGAAATAATTGATTACATGCAATATGCCTAGTTGTAAGCCCTTCTAGGTTAGGGCCAATTAGAACAAAAATTATAATAACACTTTTGCAAGATCCAACAAGATCCAATCCAAACACTACTCCTAGCTACTCCAGAACTACACACTAGAAGAAAACCCCAAGGAAATCTAAACTTGTGCTCACAATCCCACCAAGCAATCTACCAGTTTTCAAGCCTTACACACTAGCATTTCAAAGTTTGCATCCTCTTCTCCAAGATGGATCACCATGCTTAAAGAGTCCACAAAACCCCCTACTTATACCCAACTAAGCCATAGGTCAGTCCAGTTCATTACAAATTAAATTAAAACCCTTACATTATATATATGTATGTATGTATGTATGTATGTATGTATGTATGTACGTACGTACGTATGTATGTATGTATGTATGTTTAACCACAAGTCAACTATAACACAAATTAAATATCCAAAGTTGTGTACAACATGAATTAAATACCCAAAGTTGTTTCACAGATAACTCGACACCTATAGAACCCAAGACTAGACCGAGAATCAGAAAGACCAAGCCAAGCATCAACAAACTCCCAGAGACTGTTGAGCTGCCAGTGCATGCTGAGTTTCCAATGTATGTCGAGCAACCCATACAAGCCAAGCAACCAACACATACCGAGCATAATAGGTTTTGAGCGACCAATACAAGTCGAGAACCATAGAAGGTGTTGAGCTCAAACAACGACTGAGAACCTCACCAACAACACATCTAGTAGTGATTGAGCACCACTCCTTTTCCTATAAAAAAATGTTTAGACCTTCAAGAACCTCAAATGCCCCTGCATTAGACTCTCTGTGTACAAAGAAAAGTGTGTCCCACACTTTGATGCCCAATGAAAAATCCACAACCATCTTTATCTTCACCAAAGGCTTCCACTCCAACAAGGACAAGAAAACCAACATGCAAATCATCCTCATCTACACCATTCTATCTAACACTAGAATCTGAACAATCTAATCAACATGCTCACTCCCAGGAACAAACTAAACATAATGCTTCATCAAAAAAACCTCATTCACATCAGCAACGAGTGAATCCACAATGGGAGAAACAATCTCCATATCAACAAAAATATGTAGATTTCCATCAAAACATTCCAAAATCTCAACACCACCCATCTCATTACTCATAATAAGATGCTCTAGAACACACAACTCACCACCAAAAGCAACTAGATTATCCATAATCAAGTGCTTTGCAATCTCCATGTAAGACCCAACTGAATGATCATGAAAACCAATCTCAACCTCAGCATCAAAAAGGTTAGGAATATCCTTAGCAACAACCTCAACTTTCTCTATAGGTTCTATATCAAACTCCAACTGATCAATAAAACCAACCTCTTCCACCTCGACCTTGCTATGTCATCTTCTCTCATGAACAAGTCTTCTTACCAACCAGACAACTCTCTTTTGGATTGGTAGAATGGAACTCCATAAACATCTATAGAATGCCTTCCTCATCCCATCCTTAACATGATCATTCAAGCTAGCTTCAAACTAAGCAAACATCTCAGAATACCTCCTCTCTACTACACTATAGAGATTCACAATCATCTTAGGGCCCAATCCTCTTGGAGCCATTTCCAAAGATCTTCACAAAACCTCTACAAAAAATCCTTCCAATGCTCCTTGTGATAAACTTGTATTGTTTGCAAGTCAGCTCACAACCTACCACCTTGCATGAACAATCAAGAACCAAATCACAACTCCAAGAACATGGATATGCAATACACAAACAATCTATGATCATGTCTCAACAAGATCTGCAATTGCAAGTCAGAAGCATGATCTTCCACCTTACAACCAAGAGATATAGGACTCCAAAAAGAATAATCCACCACCAGATCAAGATCTTCCCAGCTTAACTTCTCCAACCAAAGTCTTGGTGTAAAATTCCTTAGCTTTAGTACTTGGTTCACACACTCAGGAACACCTTCACTCTGATACCATCTAATGTAGTACAAGGGAGGCAAATCCCCGAACGAGATGTCCAAGCCCCTAGAAAATAACCATAGAGTGGAAACATAATAAAAATACAATGGAAAAGAAATGTTTGATACCAAATAAAAAATCTTTATTCATGAAATAAATTATTGCATGCAATATACCTATTTGTAAGGCCTTCTGGGTTAGGGCCAAATACAACAAAAAATACAATAATAATTCTCCAAGATCCAATTTAAACACTACTCCCAACTATTCTAAATTTTTACTCTAGAAGAAAACCCCAAGTAAATATAAACTTGTGCTCACAAGCCCACTAAGAAATCTCCCAATTTTCAAGCCTCAGTCACTAGCCCTTCAAAATTTGCATCCTCTTCTCCAAGATGGATCACTATTCCTAAAGACTCCACAAAACCTCCTATTTATACCCAACTAAGCCACAAGTTGGCCCAATTCATTGCAAATTAAATTAAAACCATTAAATTAAATATATGTTGAGCCAAAAGTTGGCTATAACACAAATTAAATATCTAATGTTCCCTACAACACAAATTAAATACCCAAAGCCAACTCACATAAAACTTGACACCTATAGGAACGAAGACCAGACCAAATGTTGAAAAGACAAAGCCGAGCATCAACAAATTCCCAAGCACTATCAAGCACCCAAGGCATGCCTAGTAACCCATACAAGTTGAGAAACCAACACCTATTGAGTATAACATGTGTTGAGAAACCAATACAAGCCAAGCACCATAGAAGGTGCCAATCTCCAATAATGACTAAACACCTTAGCCATAACACATCTAGTAGTAATCTAGCACCACTCTTTTTCCTACAAAAAATGCTTGAACCTTTAGGAACCTCAGATGCCCTTGCATCATAAATATAATTGGTAGTTATTTTGGTTTTGACATCATTATATATGTACAACAATGTTAATCACATCTTAGCCTACTATGATGATCTTTTTTAGAAGAACCTAAGGGACTTAGAAATATTTCATAGTAATCCTATACCCAAGGGAGGTCATCCAACAAAGTAATCCAAGGGAGGTCATCCAACATAGTTCCAAACGAAGAAAGAACCTTATCAACCTATTAAACAAAATATCTCCAACAACTTTATGTCACATAGTCTATGTGGTCACCAATTTATATGACATATATAGAAGCCCACCATATGACTTTTACTATCCATAAAAACTTCAACCTCCACATGGTTCTCAAAGCACCATCTTCTATATACCTAGATTCCACTATATATCATGCTTTCTAATGTAGTTTTTATTATTATTGAGTGATACCTTGAGTTTTGAGTTCATACAAACATGAATGCAACACATGGATAAGGCATTTGGTGATAAAGAATAGGTAGCATGTCTCCACCAGCAAATAAACATTACATCTTAATTCTATTCTCAACTTCTTTGATATCTCTATAGTTCTTATAATTTTTTACCTATATTTTAGATCATCATATATGTGCAAGTGTTTGATGTTTCCAATAATAAGGAAATGATAATTTTAAATGGGATATAATTTAGGTTGATTATAATTCAAAATTCCTTGTCAGGAATGTTTTGAAATATAAAGTGGAAATAAATATTTGTTCTTCTTGATCCCCCACATGTTATGTTTCATGTGCTTGGTAAATTATTTTGTACCTACAAATAAAAACCTTGCATGTATAAATCTAATATATAATGTGTAGAAGTGTGACTTGCGAGGAGAAAATAGGAGATAGAGATTTAATTTAATATAAAATGAGTTATTCTAAGTGGTAAAATAATAGTGCAATAAAACTTAGAGGAGACAAGAGGGAATCTATTTTTTGTAGATTATTAATCCTTATCATAACTTTAATTAGTTCCACCAAGTTCATATTAATCATTTATAACAAAAAAATAATAATTGGAAAGAACAAATATCACCAAATACATGAAACACTAGATTTAAATAGATTCACATCATTGAGGGAAAACCCATAAAGAAGAAAATTCTCAAATATGTGAACACCGATTAAGATGACACTATTTAAGGCATTTTTATAAAGAAAGGATTAGTACTAGGAGACCACTTCTATAGGAATCAATTTCCAAAGAAAGTGAATAATATAAATGTTGGAAATGATTGAAATGATCATATGAACAATTGTTGGAATAATATATGGAACTGGTAAAGAATGTCCTCAATCATTGTTTTGTCATTGATGTCAAACTTGCTACTTGCAGGGATGACAATTGCTTTAGTGATCCAAATACTATTAATTAGTTGATTGTCAAGGTGGAGGCAATCAATAAGATGTAACTAGAACACCTAGAGAAAGGTTGAAGTTATGATGTTGTAATGAAGTACAAGGATCAGTCAAGCCATTAATGAAACAGTGTATTGGATGACATACTAAAAGATACAAAGAATGATCACATTGAAACATATCAAAGATCTAAGGTTTTAGCTAAGTCTTTTGTAAACCTCAAACTAAGTTTATTAGATTGAAGGTGCGGAGAAAGCTAGTAAGAGCCGAGCAAATTCCAAGTTCAAGTGCCGAGCAGAATCAAGTACCAAGCAAAATCAAGTACTAAGCAAAACCAAGTGTCGAGCAGAATCAAGTGCCGAGTAGAATCAAGTGCCGAGCGGAATCAAGTGCCGAGCAGAACCAAGTGCCGAGAAGGTATAGGTGTCGAGTAACATAGAGGTGCCGAGCACCAGTAACTCAATAATGCCGAGTTACTACATTATTTAGGAAATCGAAGATTCGTCAGATCTAAGCTGACAAAGTTGTTATCTAGAAATCTATGAATTAAAAGGAAGATAAGAATGATGAGTTGGTGGCACAGAACACCATGTAGAACATTTTTAAGATACAACTGGCGAAGTTTCAAGAAGAAAACAAAATATGGGGTAGATACATTTTATCCTACCTAATCCATTTTGAAACCCTAAAATTGGAGAGGGAGAATTGAGCAGCAAAGGAAAATTAGACTTGTATATAAGAAGACATAAGTTAATGGGAAAATAGAGTGGAATGGAGGGGATAGTCAGAGAGAGAGCAGTGGTCAAGCATAAAAGCATGAAATGCTGAAGAATGAGCTAAGGAGAAGATAACACAGGAACCTTTTTTAGATAGACGACCACAAGCATGATTGCATTGGCAAAATGAGTAGGAAGACTCAAGGAGATGAAGCTTGAGAGGGAGACAAGCAGTCAGAGCTGAAGTAATTGAAGCCAAGCATAAGGATTGAACTGAAAGAGTGATCTAAAATCTGCAAAGTATGTTGTAAGTTATGTTAGATCAAAAGACCATTATCGTTACTTTCTAGAAATTGTAATAGTAAGATAAATCCTATGGACTTAGGTTGGTTTAACAGCCATTAGATAAATCCTTTAACAGGGTGACATTCCAAGTGGATGTTCTAAAGACCTTTAACCAGGCCCATTCCTAACAGTTTGGTGAAATCCTCTAACAAGGTCACATTTAACAGTGTGTTGTAAGCCTTTAACAGGGTAGGCTTTTAATAGGGCATCACTTCAGAAGAGTGAGAATCAAGTAGCATGTTACTGGTGGTTTTTCCCAAATTGGGTTTCCACATAAATCATTGTGTCATGTGTTGATCTTGAATGTTTTATCTTTGCATGTTGATTTATAGTAATTTGCTTATATGACTGATTTAAGTTTGAACAGATGAAAAGGGTATGAATTCATTAAAAGATATTAAAAAGGGAATTAATAGGGCATTTGGACCTTGAATAACTAATTCACCCCCCCTCTCAGTTATTCTAAAGAATTCTAACAATTGGTATCAGAGCCTGACTGCTGATTCAGTTTAAAAGGACTACTAGCAGAAAAGATCAAAATGTCAAAGAGAGAAGTTCCCAAGCTCAATAAAGACATCTTTTTTGCATGGAAAAGTCTGATGAAGCTACATCTTGGATCCATAGGAGATTATGCCCAAAATTCAATTGTCACTGAACATGTAGATCCAACAGGTGCTCCTACTGCCGAAGACATGAAAAACAAACAAGAACACAACCAGACAATGCTGGAAATTGCCTCTGCACTCAGCTATGCTGAATTTGATGATATCAAAGGATGTGACACTGCATTCAAAATATGGAAAGCCCTATTAGACATCTATGGAGGAGATCAGAATGTACAAAGAGCAAAAAGAGAAAGTCTCAGAGGAAAATTTGATGACATGAAAATGGAAGAAAATGAGAATGCTGCTCAATATGGTGCAAGAATAAAGGAAGTGGTAAGTGCAATAAGATGCTTGAATGGTCAACTAGATGAAGATACTATTAATAGTAAGTTCTTAAGAACCTTGCTCCCTATCTATGCTATTAGAGTATCAGCGATACAAGAGCTAAGATGTATACCAGGAAATAACCTAAGCTTTGAAGGTATAATAGGTAGACTCACTGCATTTGAGTTATCTAAATTTGACAACTACAAACCTAAAAATGTTGAATCTTCTTTTAAGGCCAAGTTATCACTAAAAGATGCCGAACAGGTGAAATCAAGGAAAGGAAGAAAAATGAAGTATGTATCTAGTGACAATAGCACTGATGAGGAAGATGTGGAACAATTGGAAGCATTGCTCGCTAGAAGATTTCACAGGGGCAAAGGAAAATTCAAAGGTAAGATGCTTATCATTTGTTTCAATTGCAATGAAGTAGGTCATATTGCTGCAAGATGTCCATAGAAAAAGGATTCCAAGGAAGGCAACAAATACAAGAATAGAAGAGATGATGACAAGAGAGACTACAAAGAAAAAGGTAAGAAGTGTTATATTGTTGAAGAAAATTCTGATGACAATGATGATGAAGTTGTTTATCTAGCCATGAAGGACCAATCTGATGAAGAAGAAGCCACAACACTAGTGACATGTATAAACAAGAATGACAGATAGATAATAAATAGTGGATGCTCACATCACATGACAGGAGACAAAAGTAAGTTTGTTAACTTTACTCAGTATGATGGAAATAGTGTTAGATTTGGCAATGATGCTCCATGTCAAATCAGAGGAAAAGGTTCCATTAAGCTCATAGACCAAATTTCATGTGACAATGCATACTATGTTGAAGGATTAAACTACAATTTATTGAGTGTCTCACAATTAGGCAATATAGGTTGCAAAGTGGAATTTGAAAACAAAACTGCAAAAATCTATGACAATGATGGTAAACTAATAGGAAAAGGAGATCAAACAAAGAGTAATTTATTTTACCTTGATATGGATGATGCTTCTTGTCTATTTGCAAAATTTGATGATGAATGGTTATGGCATAGAAGATTATGTCATGTCAACTTTGACAATCTAGTCAAAATTAGTAAAATGAAGAAAGTCAGAGGTCTACCAAAATTGAAGAAGCCTGATAATGTCATGTGTAAACAATGTCAGCTAGGAAAGATGACAAAGTCAAGTTTCAAAAGCAAAAACTATACATCTAAAGATATACTTGAGTTAGTTCACACTGACTTATGTGGTCCAATGGAAATACAAAGCTATAGAGGAGATAAATACATAATGTTATTTGTTGATGACTATTCCAGGATGATGACTGTTATGTTCTTAAAACAAAAATCTGATGCTTTTCAAATGTTTAAGTGGTATGTGGCCAAAGTTGAAAAGGAAACTGGAAAAAGCTTGAAATGTCTAAGATCAGATAGAGGTGGTGAATTTACATCAAATGAATTCGAGATATTCTGTAATGACAATGGAATCAAAAGATAAACGTCAGCTCCTAGAACTCGCCCATAGAATGGAATTGCTGAAAGAAGAAATAGATCTGTAATTGACTGTGCCAGAACATTAATGATGGAAAAGAATGTTGCTCTAAAATACTGGAGAGAAGCTGTAAGTGTAGCTGTTCATACATTGAACCGAGTACAAGTTAAGAAAGGTACAAATACAACACCTTTTGAATTATGGTATGGTTACTCACCAAATGTAAAACATGTCAAAGTGTTTGGTTGCAAATGTTTTATCCTTAAAGATGTTAGAAATGAAAAATTTGATGCAAAAAGTGATGAAGGTATATTTCTTGGTTACTCCACAAGAAGTAAGGCATATAAGTGTTTGAATATTAACACTAACAAAATTGTGGAAAGTGCAAATGTAAATTTTGATGAGCACACAGAAGTCCAAGCTGAAGAACCAAAGAAAATGGAAGAATACAGAACCTTTGTATATTCTTATGAAGGAATGACTGCTGATGAGGATGATGTCAATCAAATTGAAAGTCAACAACAACTGTCAGTTTCAGCTGATTCACAACCAGTGGATGCCGAGTTGCATTCAAAAGCCGAGTTACAGAATGAAGACAACATACATTATGAAGAACAACCTGACAATAAAGAGCATAGAGATCCTGAATCTGAAATATCAAACATGGAAATAAGGACAAAGCCAAGATTATCCAAATATGTAAAAAGACATCACCCTGCTGAACAAATAATTGGTGACAAAGATGCAAGACATGCACAATCCAATTCTGAAGACAACATACATAATGAAGAACAACCTGACAATGAAGAGCATAGAGATCCTGAATCTGAAAGATCAAACATGGAAATAAGGACAGAGCCAAGATTATCCAAATATGTAAAAAGACATCACCTTGCTAAACAAATAATTGGTGAAAAAGATGCAAGACCAATGACAAGGAACAGACTAAGACATGAATCATGTCTGATCAACAAATCTAAACCCAAGATAGTATACGGTGCATTACAAGATGGCGACTGGTATAAAGCTATGGAAGAAGAAATTGATCAAATAAGAAAAAATAAAACCTGGAGTTTGGTTCCCAGACCAACTGACAAGAATGTGATTGGCACCAAATGGGTATTCAAAAATAAACTAGATGAGAATGGTGAGATTACCAGAAATAAAGCCAGATTAGTATGCAAGGGTTATGCTCAAGAAGAAGGAATAGACTATGGAGAAACATTCCCTCCTGTTGCAAGAATGGAAGGAGTAAGAACTTTACTCGCATATGCTACCTACAAATATTTTAAAGTCTATCAGATGGATGTAAAATCTGCCTTCTCAAATGGTATACTAGAAGAAGAAGTCTACATTGAACAACCAGAAGGATTTGTTGATGAAAATTATAGGGATGTGGTGTGTAAGTTACATAAAGCACTCTATGGTTTGAAACAAGCACCTAGAGCATGGTATGAGAGACTTCACAAGGATCTAGTGCAAATTGGATTTGAAAGAACTGATGATAACAACAACATGTACATCAAAGTTGAAGAAGGTAAAGACATTATTGTATCTAAAATTTTTGTGGATGACATAGTATTTGGTGGTAAGGAAGTACTTTGCAAAGGCTTTGCTGACAAAATGAAACATGAATTTGAAATGTCTATGTTTGGAGAAATCAAATTTTTTTTTGGATTGCAAGTTCATCAACTCAAACATGGAATATTTATTACACAATCAAAATACATCAAAGAAATTCTTAAAAAATTTGGATTGGAGGAATCCAAACCAGTCAGCACACCAATGGCCACAGGAAATAAGCTATCCAAAAATGATGAGTTAGTTGAAGTCAATCAAACAATATACAAATCCATGATTGGAAAACTAAAATATGTTGTACATAGTAGACCAGACATAGCATTAGCAATTGGAATAGTAGCTAGGTTCTCTGCTAATCCTAAAGAAAATCATCTCATAGCAGTAAAAAGAATAATGAGATATCTCAAAGGGAGGAAACATTGATGACAGAAAAAGCACAAGTGGAGGTGCATTATTTCTAAGAAAAAGGCTGGTTACCTGGACTAGCAAGAAACAAACATGTATATCCCAGTCCACTATAGAATCGGAATATGTGGCAACTGCAGTCAATTGTACAAACATTGTATGGCTCACACATCTATTGAATGGAATGAAAAAAGAAGTAACAAAAACGGTGATATTGTATTGTGATAATACAAGTGCTATAAACATATCCAAAAATCCAGTGATGCATGCAAAAACCAAGCATATTGCAATCAAGTATCATTATGTCAGAGAATTGGTAGAAGACAAACAAGGGACATTGGAATACATTCACACAAAGCAACAAACTGCAGATATCTTCACCAAACCATTGCCCAAGGATGCCTATGAATATCTTAGAGGCAAGCTGGGGGTTATACCCCTAAGTCAAGCAGTTTAAGGCAACAAGGAAGTTGCCTTGCATCAACAGGAATAAATCATTGAAATATTAATAGGTTGATGCAAAGGATGACAGCAGGAATAGAAACTCCAAATCAGTCACAAGCATGGTGACAGAGGAAGAAAGACAACAAGAAGCCAAAGCTTATATATTTTTCATGATAAAGATGCTACATCTTTGGAATTTATGTCAAAGAGGGAGAAATATGCTGAAAACTGATCAACGCAAAGAAAGAGGGAGATATATATGAAAGAGGGAGATATATGTGATCAATAGTGAAAATGCAGCAAATTAATACAATCTTAGTGGTAATTGAATTGATTACTTGATCAGTTTGCTTTGCCATTAATGCCAAAGAGGGAGATCATTGGAAATGATTGAAATGATCATAAGAACAATTGTTGGAATAATATATGGAACTGGTAAAGAATGTCCTCAATCATTGTTTTGTCATTGATGTCAAACTTGCTACTTGCAGGGATGACAATTGCTTTAGTGATCCAAATACTATCAATTAGTTGATTGTCAAGGTGGAGGCAATCAATAAGATGTAACTAGAACACCTAGAGAAAGGTTGAAGTTATGATGTTGTAATGAAGTACAAGGATCAGTCAAGCCATTAATGAAACAGTGTATTGGATGACATACTAAAAGATACAAAGAATGAGCACATTGAAACATATCAAAGATCTAAGGTTTTAGCTAAGTCTTTTGCAAAGCTCAAACTAATTTTATTAGAGTGAAGGTGCGGAGCAAGATAGTAAGAGTTGAGAAAATTCCAAGTTCAAGTGCCAAGCAGAATTAAGTACCGAGCAAAATCAAGTACCGAGCAAAACCAAGTGTCGAGCAGGATCAAGTGCCGAGCAGAACCAAGTGCCGAGCAGAATCAAGTGCCGAGAAGAATCAAGTGCCAAGCAGAACCAAGTGCCAAGCAGGTATAGGTGACGAGTAACACAGAGGTGCTGAGCACCAGTAACTCAATAATGCCGAGTTATTGCATTATTTAGGAAATCGAAGATTCGTCAGATCTAAGCTGACAAAGTTGTTATTTAGAAATCTGTGAATTAAAAGGAAGATAAGAATGATGAGTTGGTGGCACAGAACACCATGTAGAACATTTTTAAGATACAACTGGCAAAGTTTCAAGAAGAAAACAAGATATGGGGTAGATACATTGTACCCTACCTAATCCATTTTGAAACCCTAAAATTGGAGAGGGATAATTGACCAGCAAAGGCAAATCAAACTTGTATATAAGAAGACATAAGTTAATGGAAAAATAGAGTGGAATAGAGGGGATAGGGAGAGAGAGAGCCGTGGTCAAGCATAAAAGCATGAAATGATGAAGAATGAACTAAGGAGAAGATAACATAGGAACTCTGTTTAGATAGACGACCACAAGCATGATTGCATTGGCAAAATGAGTAGGAAGACTCAAGGAGACGAATCTTGAGAGGGAGACAAGCAGTCAAAGCTGAAGTAATTGAAGCCAAGCATAAGGATTGAACTGAAAGAGTGATCTAAAATCTGCAAAGTATGTTGTAAGTTATGTCAGATCAAAAGACCATTATTGTTACTTTCTAGCAATTGTAACAGTAAGATAAATCCTATGGACTTAGGTTGGTTTAATAGCCATTAGATAAATCCTTTAACAGGGTGACATTCCAAGTGGATGTTCTAAAGACCTTTAACCAGGCCCATTCCTAACAGTTTGGTGAAATCCTCTAACAAGGTCACATTTAACAGTATGTTGTAAGCCTTTAACAGGGCATGCTTTTAACAAGGCATCACTTCAGAAGAGTGAGAATCAAGTAGCATGTTACTGGTGGTTTTTCCCAAATTGGGTTTCCATGTAAATCATTGCATCATGTGTTGATCTTGAATGTTTTATCTTTGCATGTTGATTTAAAGTAATTTTCTTATATGAATGATTTAAGTTTGAACAGATGAAAAGGGTATGAATTCATTAAAAGATATTAAAAAGGGCATTAATAGGGCATTTGGACCTTGAATAACTGATTCACCCCCCCTCTTAGTTATTCTAAAGAATTCTAACAATAAAATGGTGAGAAATGCTAAGAGGAAGACCACTCACCAAATTGTTCCTTTGTGAGGCCTTTATTCTTTGGGAAAAAATCTCACACTTAAATAAATTTGATTTTGAAAAATAAAAAGGATCAATGATCCTAATGCAAGATTTGTGTCTGAGCCAATTTTTGGATTCCTTAAAATGATGTGATTAATATGTGATACAATAAATGGTTAAAATAAAGAGAAAAAAATCACCTTGAAATAACAAAAGAAATATTGACCTTTGGATTTGAATTTAATTATCATTCAAATATTAGAATCTACTATAAATCTATATTTGGGAAACTAGGACCTATAACTTCCTATTCTATAAATTTTACTAAATAGATGCTAGGGACAAGTTGGTTTACTAGGGACATGTCGACTTGTTCCCAAAAACATTAAATTTGATGATTTTTTTTAGGATCTACAATTTCACCTATACTTATCAAATCTAGATTCAACTCTCCTAGATGTTCCTATACATAAAAATGGGATAAACATCAAGGGGAGGGGGTTTCCTTGGACAAACCCTTTTTTAGGAATCAACCTTGAAGTAAAATAAATGAAATTAAAAGTGTATTTTCATGTAGAAAATGGCTAGATATAAATAATAAAGTATTATTATACCATGTAGATACATTTTCTTCTAAAAATGTAACCAAATTTAAATTGATGAAATATCTTTGATATAACACAAAAACCAAAAGAAAATAATGTAAAATAAAACTTCATATAGTATATATTGTAATTTACTACACCATTTTATTGGGGAAGAGAGAGTAGAAGAATATTTGGTGAATGAATGTCTATCTCCTTCCTTTTATTGAATTATTTTTTTCTTGGCCTCTAATGGGGGAAAATAAACTAGATATGTGGAAGCAAACACCTTAATTGAATGCATAAATTAAATGCTTGATGACTTCCTTGCACATGATTACTTGATTCCTTGAAAGCTTTATAATGCATTACTTCATTAATGAATTCTTTCTTGCACATTATTATCTTAATATCTTTCTTGTAAATGATTGAGTGAAATTATATTTCTTACTTGATTGTGTATTGTGAAAAATGAGAGGAGTAGATATTTTCAATACTTATTTAGGGGATCAAATTTTCTCAAGGCCAACTATAACTAAAAAACTTGGAGGAAAATTTTTCAATTAGGCACTGATCCAAATATAGGCACAAAAATAAATGAAAATTTGGCCAATCAATTTGTCCCCACATAAAATTTGATAGGTTGACCTTTCCTAGGAAAATCAGGCTCAAAACCTATGTATGTTAGGGAATGTGAAAATAAATTGAGGAATAAAATGTAAGTTCATAGGAAATCAAGCTAGATCACATAATCCAAAAAATGTATGAGCCCTAGGTGAGGAAATAAAATATGGGACATAATGAGAAAATGAGAAGTCATGCATGAAAGTTAGACCAAACCTTGATTTTAAACAATATTAGAGGGGGATCCATATGTGAATTAATTATAAACTTAAGTGTAATATGAGGTCCTACCATATGAAACACAATAAAGTAGGCATTGAAAATGGTCCAAAAATGAGTACAAGTTAAGTCCTTACTTTTTAGTATGATATAAAGTTATGGATCACTATCAAGTAATAACAATCAAAGACAATTAATCACTTATAAACAAGAAAACATCAACCAAATAATCATTTTATCAATAATAGATAATACATGAATGCTCACACCATTTACTACTACTCTTCACAAAAACTCAAAAACATAGGGAGATAATCTTGTCTCATATGTACTCTTTGCGGAAGTATACACTTGCATAAAATCTTGTCGAAATATATAGACACACCACTCTCCCCATTTTCATTAATAATGATTTATCATTTATAAATATTGATCCATAACTTGCTAAGTCTCCTAGTTTTGTCTAAGTAGTTATTTGAAACAAAATTGAAATTGGTATGCATTGATCATTCTCATGGAGAGGAGGAATAAAAATTGGGTAAAAAAATACCATAATTGTGATTAAAAATATTAGAAAATGCATTAAATTCTATCTTCAAAATATTAAAACAAAATAATTGAAGTGTAAACATCCAACATTGATCAAATTTAGAGTAGAAGCACTAATGGAATTTAAAACCAATTCTCAATCTTCAAAGAACATATATCATTACATTTGAGATCAGTGAAGATAAGGAGATTAATATATCATTTCCAAAATATCAGAAACTATAAAGCACACAAAGCTAAAACATGTATTTCTTTTAGAATACTACTATTCACAACCAATACATGTATAATTTCTAAATAAACTATATACTATTTTTAGTTATAATAAGATGTCTCCAAATAGTCATCAACAATATGTAAAAATATCACCAACAAAATCATAGCATATAGAGTATGACAAGAAATATACTCAACAGAGAGTGTAGAAAATAGTGAAAGATTATAACATCAATAGGATGACAAAAATGAAAGCCATATAAAATTAATTATACTAATAACTCAAGCATTCATCATGCTTAGTTTTGCAACAATCTCCTCATTTTCATAAATTGAAACACATGAATGCCAAAAAATGAAAACAAACTTACAGCCAAAATTTTCCCAAAAAGTACCCAAGAATTTTCCTCCTCTAACATCAATGGAAATGAACATTTAAGAATAAAATTAGTTCATTCTAATTAGACCACCCTAGTACATAACTCTCCCAAGCATGTAAGCAACAATATTAGTCCAAGCTAAGTGCATGTAAAAGGTTTAACAGATAAGTGCACATCCCTATGCATAGTTAGTTTTAATAATTTAGGGAAATCACTTTTAATAATTCTATGAGATACTTAAAAGTATCAAATTCTATCTTAATCTCTGAAAATTGTTCTCTTCAGAAGTGATACTAGATAGAAATATATTTTGTTCTTGAATGCAGTTTGGTTTCCTTGAAATTTTATAGCACTAATTCATACAAAATAGATTTATAGGTTCATAGAATTTTTTAAAAATATACTTCAATGTCTACTATATCCACAACATCTAGGCACAATATGAATCAACAATAATATATTTATCTTTATCAACATACAAAGACACAAAATCATGTTTCTTTCTTGACCAAGAAACCAATCTAGGTTCAATTAAAAAATGTCCTCTAGTAGTATTCCTCCTCTCATTGTAAAAATAAAAATAAAAATATTTTTTAATCCATTAAAATAAGATATCATTTATTTGGGTAACATAGTCCAAAATTGTTAGTACATTTCAAATATCCAAAAATTTCCTATACAACAACAATTTGAGGATCTCTGGGGTTTTGTTAAACTCTAGAAAGAAGAAAAATAATATTCATGATATCTGATTAGGTAGTAGTAAGATATAATAGTTTTCCAATTATTTATCTATACTTACATTCATCAATCTTAGGTGTTTCACTACTCAACTTACAACTAGTAACTATGGGTGTGCATATATACTTACAACTAGTAAGCATGGTTGTGCATATATGTCTAATATGTTTTTTTTCTAAATTAAAATTTTCTTTATATTATTAGATTGTGAAATGAAGACACCATCACTTCTGTAAATAAATTTTAACTCCAATAATAAATTCATTACCCTAATCATAGATATTTTAAATTATTTTTGTATACATTCCAAAAAAATATTACACATATTATCATTGGCTATGAATAGTATATCATCAGCATTGAGAATTAAAAGAAAGATATTGTTTTAATCAACTTCAATGTATATATTAATGTCAATAACTTACCTTTACCAAATCCTTTCTTTAGCATATAATTATCAAGTCTTGCATACCACACTTTAAGAGCTTCATTCATCCCATATAATTCCTTCATCAATCTATAGATAGTGTCCTAGTCATTAGACAGCTTGAATCTTTCTAATTTTTCAATGTGAACTTCTCTATTTAGTTATCCATTTATTAATTTAGATTTCACATATGTATAATATAATTTAATGTCTTTAAGTGTTGTGATGTCCATAAATATTATGACAACTTTCATTCTTTCAACAAAAGCATAATTCTCCTCAACATAAATACCTTTCACCTGGGTGTATCCATTTCATACTAATATTTATTTATTCCTTACTATGTTACCGTATTAATACATTTTATTTTTTATTATTCATTTATTATTTATATTATTATTTACCAGTTTCGCAAATAATTCTCAACTCGATTCTTGTCAGTTTGATCCATTTCTTCCTTCATTTACCTCATCCAATTTTGAAATCAAACATGTAGGTTGACTTGGTCAACAATAACAATTCACTTCTTGTTCTCAATTTATCTAGTTTTACGAAAGATTTCCATACACATATTTTAGAGCATTAGTAGTATTTTTTAGAGAAACATTCTTATCCCTTTACTCATCATTTTTGAATTTTTCTCCTCTTTTTTTTTTTTTTTCTATAGTCATTTGACTCATATCCAAATCCTAGTTCTATATTCCTTGGAATTTATGTATCATCTTTTACATTTTCACTCTCAATTATTCTTCTCAGCCTCTTTTTATACCATTGTTAAGTTTTTATTTTGTAGAATAACCAAGAAGTATTCCATCACTTTCTTTGGTATCAAACTTTGTTTTTTTTTTTTTTGTTTTTTTTTTCCCTCTATTCTAATATAACATTTTCTTCTAAAAATTCTTAAATATTTCATAAACAATTTTTTTGCATACTATACCTACATACAATATCTTTAGAATAGTCTTATTGATATGAACTCTTTTAGTATGTATGTTATAATTAAAGTTATATCTTTCTAGTAGGTTCCCTATAAAATTTTCTTCCATAATCACGATTCTTGATACTTCATGTATTATTTTCTTGATCCTCTAAACAACACCATTCTATTATTTTCTAATCAGAACACAATTCTCTTGTAGTGTTCTATGATTAAAAAAAACTCCTAATTCCTTGATCCTCATAAATAATTCTGAATTTATCTATTGTAAATTATCCTCCTCTATCAAATCTCAAATTTTTTATTCTTATGTCTTTTTCACTATCAACCATTTCTATGAATATATTTTTTCTCAAGAAATTAACCCAATTTGTCTTAGAATTATAATCAATTTAAATAATGAAACACCATTCTCCCTATAAACTCATAGTTCAGGTTGCTATATGTAGGTTAGTATGCACTAAATATAATATCACATAGTGAATTGTTCATTTTCCTCAAAACATCTCCTTCTCCTTTATCCAATTTTACTTAATAATAGTTTTCTGGAGGCCACATAAGCTTCAAAAAATATATTACTACATGTAATTAATTCATTAATCCATATCGTATTGCAAGACTTGATATATAAAATATCCTTTAGTGAAAACATATTTCATTAATCAGGTACATATAAAAGTATTTGGTTGCATTTTAAACTAATTTACATGTTAATTAGACCAATAAAAGTTCTACTTCAATCTCAACCACTATGCTAAAGCTTATGCATCATACATTGTCTTAAAGATGATATTTTCTGAAGGTTTTAAAAAGGTTTGAGTTGAATATGATTCATTGAGCATCATTAGTTTCTTAAGAGGGATTCAAACCCTAAGGTAGACCATAAAGAATTTGATTATTGATAGTTTAAGCTTGATAAATCATTTTAAACCTTTACTATTATTAATTCCTATTATTAATGACACTTGGTTACAAATAGGTTTTCTAACCTAAGGGTAGCACAATATATTTTATTAAGGTGTAATGCTACTTATATTATCCTTCGTGATATTAAACTTATTATTCTAAATGATTAAATAAAATTAAAACTCATGTGTGATTTGGGAAATAATATCATCATATTTTAAACTCATTTGAAGTTTCATGTTGATATACCCTTCTCTTTTTATGGTGTCAATACGTCACCTTCTTTCTAAGCTTATATGTTTGTTTCTAGGATGTATTCCTTGTGGTATCCACTCTCTTGTTTCCTCTTTTCAAGATAGAAAGAATTATAAATATAGTAGAACCCACTATTTACCATAAACGACAAGATAATAAGAAGGTTTGACATGAGGTCTTTGTTGGAGGCCTTAGTTTATATATATGAAAATGGCATGGTTTTGATACATAAGTTACCTATGTATTTATTGAGAAATGGGATGTGGGTACTCATAAGGTGCTTGACATTGAGTTGATGGTCTCAAAGGAGTTAGTGCAAATTATGTTGCACTTTGGTGGATTGATGAAAATTATTTAGGGATTGAAAAGAGAAGATGAGGCCATCATGTTTTTATTTGAGAAATGTGAAAAGGATAAAGTGAAAAGGACTATTGATGGATGTTAAGCTATAACCATTATAAAAATATCATTGGGAAGAGGTGGTTTATATCATAATGTGGTACTATACTAGATAACCACTTATGTAGTTTATTTAGTCAATTTATTTTATTCTTAGTCATTTCCACCATGATAAATACATATCAGTTTCTTTCTATATTATTTCATTCTTGTGTCAAAGTTTCTAATTAATTTTTTAAAATTCCTCTAATTTGATCATATAGGACAGTTTAATCTACCTCATAATTAAACATGCAAAGTCTATATATCTATAAGAAATTTACCCCAAAACTTGGGTTAAGAAAAATGTCCACCTCTAGCTTGAGGATTACTTTACAAATTTGATGGATGATGCCTCTAATGAGTAAGATATTGTCCAATATGGTAAATATAAACACTCCAAAATGGAATCCATGATGCAACATAAGGGAAATTTTGATGATTTAGAGTATATTCCATCCAAAGAGTTTTTTTAGGTGATTCTTTTGAGGCTAGTAGTGATTTTACTTGGATAAAGTAAGATGGGGAGTTCTTCTTACTCCTTGGATAAAGGAAAACATAAATTCCCTACCATGCCCCATAAAGTGGTAGTGAGAAATATTCATTTCATGTGAAAACCTTAAGAAAAGAATTCATATAAGCATAACCTTGTTTTTCAACCTCCCCTAGTGATGGTCTCAAAATGGACCTTCATAGTGATATTCTAATGGATATTGACAAATATACCCTTTGGAAAAGGGATTTTTTTTAATGGTTTTATGAATATGAGTAAGAATGTTAAGGAATCTACTAATAGATGGTATGCCCTATTCATGTAGACTACTAGAATTATTAGAATAATTGAGGGGGGAGTGAAGGCGAATCAGTTATCCTTAGGTCTAGATGTACCAATTTAACTTGTAATGACTTTAAAAAGATTAAAAATCTCATTAAACAACTTGGTCCATACAACATATCATTAGGAACTTAACATTTGTTAACTTTCTATTTCGTCTATGTGTGTCAACTAATAGTAAAATAAACAACTATAAAAATAAGACTCATAACATAACATTCACAGAAGTAAATGACACTAGAAACCCAATTAGGGAAAAGCCACCAAGTAACATGCTACCACTATTTCACTCCTATGAAGTGAGTTAGGTTAAGAGTCAACCTTGTTAAAGGTTACAAAATACACTATTACATGTGAACCTATTAAAAGGTTTAATGACCCTATTAGGAGTAGCCTTGTTAGAGGGATTTGGATCATTCCATTAGAATGTCAACTTGATTAAAGGATTTACAAAGTGACTATTAGGTCAACCTTGATTAAAGGATTTTGATTGCCATAATTGTTAAAATGAAATAGCAAGTTTAATTTGTAAAACACAACTTAGTTTTTAAATTTAAATCTCCATTCACTCATTTTCTAGTTCATTGACTTGCCTCCATTATCATCTCCATCATTGATCTACTTGGCACTTATTCAAGCAATCACACTTCACTAATCTCTTTACTTCTCCTCTACTAATTTATTCTTCACAGGTTCTCCTTAAGATCACCAATGAAAAATGAATCAACCTTAGAAAACATCTCATATGCCTCCTTAAATAGGTAATTTTGATATTTTCCTACTTAAATATCATTGTAGTTCTTAGAAATTAGGTCAGATTTATCAAATCCTTCCATCATTGTGTTCTCCTTCTCCCTGCTTAATATTTCTAGAAACTTCTATTTGAATCATTTCCTTTGATTAGCTAACAAACTCAATTTGTGCATTAAATATACAAGCTCATCAATCCTTATCATCGACACATTTTGACTAATCCAAAAATTCAACTTTGTCAGCCTCAAACTAGATTCTTTTATAAGCTACAACTTTTATTGTCACTCATCATTCACTAAGTTATTCTTCTTAGCCATCACCATGTAGCTCAACATACATTATTTTATGTCACTTGGCTTCTATTGTGTCACTCAACCATTTCAATTCTCGGTCTCTACTAAAAATTGCTCGGCCATAACTATTGCTTGTTGTATACTATTTGTTGGCTTCTTGTTAAATTCCTTAATCTTTTGTTTCAACTCCTTCATTGAGAAACCAATACTAATACTTGGTCAAGCTTAGAGTTTTAATCAACTTCTTGTCATTTATCTCATACATCAATTCACTTGTCTTCTTTATAGCTTTATTTAAAGATTAAACAACACAAAATCTTGTCAATGATGAACTTATCAAGTGCCCATTGTAATTCCATGAAACTTAATTTCTCTTCTCAATAAATTTGACTAGCTCACCTTGCTATCTCCTCTTTTCAAATCCTCTTCATCAATCAAATGATATGTCATTGTACATTATTAGTAAATGTCTCTCTAATATTTTTTGACAATATCTCAGTAGTAGGTTTGACATCAATGTCAACGTAATAATTGTTCCAATTGTAGTTTCCAATAGTAAACTATGTTTGAGATTAATACTTCGAAGGATAAGAGAGCCCGAACATAAAATGTGCACAATGTGGATAAAATCCTTCTTATCATACAAGAGTTGTCTAAAGGGATTAAGTGTTTAATGGAAGTGTATTGATATTTTATCAAAACTTTACAAGAATCCATTATAAAATTGCAAGAAAAACTAAAAGTAACTATGGTTGTAAGTCATACAACTATGATGAATAGTGAAAAATGGATAGATTTTTCAAATTCTTGGACTAAGGCCATCCAAATTTTATCTAAAGGTGTTTAATGCTCCCATATTGGTAGTATGAATCGAAGAAGTAGGTTATTTTTTATATTAATAGAAGCCAAAACAAGGGGGGTGACCCTCAATACATAACTATGGTTAAACCATTAACAAAACATTTACAAAAAAATACTACTAGCATCCCACCCTACCCATAAAAGAAAAAAACAATAACCCAACTAGTAAACCCAACCTAGATATGAGCATCCATATATACATAACTACTAGTAAAGAGACCAAAACTAGTAATATAAAGCATAACCAAAACATAACTAATAGAGTATCTATTGATCTGCATAATTTTTTTCCAAAATATTAAATTTAGTCTAGCTTCGCATCTACCAAAATATACACTAAAGAGTTTAAACAATAGAAATTTATAGTCTTTAAGGCCTAAGGGCTTCATAATAAAAGTATAAGCTAGACATAACTAGCAACACAATCTCATCAGTAGGAAATAAAAAGACACTATGCCTAAACATTAGCCTTCTCCTTCCCTTTATTAACCAGTAAGACTCTAGCTTGGTCATCCCCCAGGAGGCCATATAGTTTAGCAGAGTCCTCTATACCAAGCTTGTCTTCCTCACTCTCATATTTGAAAACCTAAAGTGTGAAAATAGAAGCATTAGTGACCTCAAGAGAAAACTTTGGATATAATAGCCAAACTCTCATCCAAGGCTTCAAATTGTTCCTTGAGAGTTACAATCTCTTGCCTAATGTCCTTGAAATTACTAGATATCTCTTGGAAACCAACACAAAACTACCTTTTCCAACCTCCATAGAAAGTACCTACAACATCATGGGGTTAGTAGAAACCATATTCTTATTGTTTTTATCCACTGCAAATAGAAGGGAAGTCAATATCATTGGTGAGGCATCTTTCTTCTTTCTCGAGGAGGGGTCCACATTGGAAGTGAAATCCATCATGTTCATACTAAAGCTAACTGATATATATGGGTCATTTCCTAACTAACCTTTTTCTTTTCTTCTTAGTTTAAATGACGTCCAACACCAAACTAGTCTCTTTAGCCCCCATCCTCTACAAATCTTCATCCTTCCCCACTCGCTTCTTTGATTTTTTCCCTTCTTTTTTATTGGTTTTATACTCTATTTCCTCATTAATCTCCCAATTTCTACAAGACTTTTGTTTCATCCTAACCCTACTTTTTGCAAGTCTCCTAGACCTTCTTTTATCTCCCTCATTATCTTCCTCTAAATCAACCAGGTCAATTTCCTCCTTCTTATCAACTTTCAAATTTTTCTAGGTTTCATTATTTTTATGATTTCCTAAGGGTGTGCGCGAAGGGGAGGGTTTAGGTATAGGGGCAATAGAGAAACCCCTACAATTACTAGGCATAAAAAGTGGGTCCTAATTATTGATGATAGAGAAAGGAGGGGCTAAAGAAAGGTAGAAACTATAAAGATGAAGTATTAAGCCTTGGTGTAAAATAGATAGGTTTTTCCCTTTTTTCTCCATTCCCAGCATCCTCTACAATGACTTCAAGATCATGCAAAAGGAAGAAAGGAATAGAAATTTTATCATGGTGCATGAAATGATTCAACAAAGGGAAATGGTAAAAATTGCATACCCCAAATCTACCCTCTAAGGTCAAAATCTTCATGAGGACAAAGAATTCCTCATTCCATGGGGATGAGAGACTTTCTTTGCTAAACCACCTCTAAACCTAACTAGCTACTCATTCTTGAAGTGAAAAATATATTCATGTTGGTCTCATCTATAACCTCCATGACCATCTCCAATTTTTTCCAATCCATAGAAAGACCAATGGCCATTGCAATGATATCATCATTCACATGAATTAAATACCATTAATGATAACTCTCCTTTCAACCCACAAATCCAAAAATTAGGTCATAATATTATCATCATATCTTTCTATGATTACCATAGATGGAATGAAGCTACATTCACTCATATCCATCCAAGCAAATGGTTTCCTTGCATAATCATTGATTCTAGAGGGCTCAATATAGACCATATTGCCTGCATTTCTGAGCCCTGCCCAGATTTCTCTAAAACCTCCAGATTGTTAAGCTTGGAAATAGCCTAGTCATTTCTCAAGAGCCTTAGAAATAAAATGAACACAGTTTTCTTCTCATGAAATTTAGAAGTCAAGCTATAATAATAAATACATGGCATACTTTTAAAAAATCCACTCCTCTAACAATAGACTACCACGCATGTACTTCCATCATCTCCTTTTCCTAATAGCCACCTAAGCCTCATGGAATCATACTTCCAAAAGCCATTTGAGGGTTTCATAATTAAGTAAGAACTATCTACTCTATGTTTTAATTTGACATAATCAACCAAATTTTTTTCTGATTTATATTGATTATGTTTCATACTTACACCATTGTACCTTTTTTGGTTATTGATATTGACATTAAAATGTTAATTTTTCCTAATTTTATGGTTTAAAATCAATTTTGAACCCATGTCCCATCTTAATAGAGTCACTGACCACAAGATCCGACAAAAACATTTTATTTTAATCTTACTCATTGATCACTTTGTATAATTTTTTTCGTTCTCAATCAGAGTGTGAATATCAACCAAGATTACCTCTATCTACCATAAACATCATAAACCCTTGAATTGTAGCCCCAAGCTTGTGATAACATCTGAAAAATTATTACCTTCCCTATAAGTGTGTTGAGGGTAATAAGTTTTAAGGATTTTTAGAAGGTGCCATATGTCTCACAAAATTCCTCTTATTGACCACCCTAGGACATAATTTCCTTTTACAACCTTAATATCTAGCATAGAGTCACCTCCAATGTTGACATGCCTCCATCCTAATCTGATAACCAACTTTAGACCCCACAAAAGGGCCATCACTTTAGCCAAATTGTTAGAGGTGTTCCCCAAGTTACCTATGTATAAGCCATGAGTTGTCGACTAGTAGATTGTCATAATACCTCACCTAGTTGCTCCCACATTCTTAGGAGATCCATCAAACTTAGGCTTCACCTTAGGGATAGTAAAAGGAATACATTTAGTCATATTTTCTTTACTTTTTTAGTTTTATCAAACTTACTAAATACCACTAGGAGGTTCCACTCTATATCAATCTTTTGGTTATATATCCACAGGGTGTTATGCATATTTTTCCATTTATAAATTTCCAAATTCCCCTTTAGTAGTCTGGCAATAATATCACTCACAATATCCTCCTTCTTCTCCATCTCCCTAAAAATCATGTTTTTCATCTCTTCCCAAATTCACCAAAAGATATGAGTCTAGGTATTGATCAATTTCCACATGACCCTAAGAAAAATGTGCTCAAAGGGACAATCCTAGTTTAGGATGAACTACTACAAGTCAAGTTGAAAGACCCATTCAATTTAGAACTTCCACATAATGGATTGCCAAATCTTCACAACAAACAAAAAGTGAATAAAACTGTGTTGGATTTTTTCTTCCCCAACCTTGCACAAGTAGTGTCTATTAGGGTTTTAAAATCCTTTTTTTTCTTAGATTGTCAATAGTGAGAAATTCTTCATGCAATGTTATGCACCAAAAGAAATTGACCATAGGGATGACCTAAATATTCCAAACTTTTTCCCAATATGGAGGGGGGACGAGGGGTGATATTATTATCAAACACATGCAAATGATAGATTTCATAGAAAAGGAACCATCCAAAGTTCTTTCCTAGGTGAACCTATCCTCCCTAAAGAAAAGAGTAATCATGTAAGTCTCAAGTTGATCTTTGAGTTTTGTAGCTAAAAATCTTATCTTATTGGGAAACCCCTTCCAAAATATTTTTCCACTTCCTTTGTTCAGACAGATAGTTGTTGACCTTTTCTCCAAAGTTCCATTTTAACACCTCCTCTAACTGACAAAATTTACAATGAACTAGGGGTCTCCCTCCTAACTAGAATATGAACTTGTTCCCCCTTCCAACCAACCATCACAACCCTTCACTTAGAATATGACCATTTCTCATCACATTATTCCAAATCTTGGAACCTTGCAGCTAATCATTCTCCAAAAAAAATAGACATAAGGAATCTTTCCAAGGTACTTAGCCTTAATTATACTACACCAACCCACCCATTTCTCTGTGAGCCTCCAAATGACCTTAGCAAGGGGAGATTTATCATTTATTAAGATCCATTATCCTTCTCACTCTGAGTACTACTTTATCATTTGGTTTACACATTGTTTCCAAATTCACTAGGCTAAGTCTATTCCTTTTCTCACTCCTTGTCCATAAGAAATTTCTTCAAGGTTTTTCTACCATCTCCTCCATATTATGACTATCTTAAATAAGGAAAGAAAGTACACATGGACCCATTGCAATGAGGTCATTAGTAATTAAAGCTTCCCTACACTACTCAAAAGCTTACCCTTCCAACTAACAAGCCTTTTCTGCATTCTTTCAAGGATGAAAGTCCAAAATTGATTAGAGACTTCTTTCACCATTAAGGAAAGAACAAGGTAGGTGTCAGAAGACCAATAGGCTAGCAACCAAGAATTTTATATATTATTACATAAAGGTTTTGATCATTATTAAAAAAAAAATATTACTCTTGTTGAATTTTATATGTTGTCCTAAGCTCTTTGCATAATCATCCAAAACATTGTGCCAAATTGTAGCTTTCATGACTAAAGCATAGCCATATAAAAAAGTGTGATCAAAAAATTGTTGAATAACCTCTGGGGGTAGTGACGATAGGCTTAATACTAGTCAGCATTCTTGAAACAACTAACTTAGAGAATGGTCTTCATAGGACATCAACTACCATGATAAACAAATAAGGAGAAATAGAGTTCCCTTTTTTAAGGCTGCTACTAGCCTTAAATGACCCCTAGGGAGTCCCATTAACAATAATAAAAAAATTAATAGTTTCTAGTAGGGTCTTAATTAACCCCGCAACTTTATTATTAAAACTAATTCTAATAAAAACCTTATACATAAATTTATAGTCCACCTTATCATATGCTTTTGAGATATAAAGTTTGAAAGAAATACTAAGGTTTCTATGCTTATCCGTAGAATGAATAACCTCATGTGTAGTCATGAATTCATCCAAAATCTTCCTTCCTAGGAAAAACTCCTTTTGGGGAGTGCCAATAAATTTCACCAAAAAAGATTTTACTCTATTGACTAGGATTTTAGAAAATATTTTATCACAATATTACATAAGTTAATAGGTTTGAAACCAATAAGACTTTTAGGATCCTAAACTTTTTGTACCAGGATAATAAACACTTTATTACATGTCCTTTGCAACTCACCTATTCTAAAAAATTCTCTAGAAGCCCTAGTAAGATAAAAAATTATTAGCTCCTAGAAGTGTTGGAAAAAAGGTGGTAAAAAAGCATCTAATCCAAGGGCTTTATAGGCCTTCACTAAATAAATTGCCTTTTTAACTTCCTCCTCTAGTACTTGACCATTGATGAGCTCATTATCTTATTCTTTAAACACACTACACATATTTTGAATAATCCCATCTCTCTTTGTTGCATCCACATTCCTTTCCATACCAGCATAGGTGGGAGTAAAATAAGTAACTGCCCATCTTCCCATTTCCTCTTGTTCCTTTAGAGTATTATTGTTGTTATCCTACAAGGAGGAAATTGTATTTCTCTTTTTATGTTTAGAGACATACCTATAAAAAATGGTGGTAATCCTACCACTCTTCATAAGCCACTAGATCCTAGATCCCAGACACCACTTTAGATTCCAAAGAGTGGCCACACCTCCAGAAGGCCCATTAGCTTCACTATAAATAGACATAGCCTTAGGCCATATTTTACCAATTAATTTAGAGAGAGCTAAGGAAGACATTTTAACCTCATGAATCAGGAGAATATCAATTCTTAAAGAATAAATAAATTTCTTTTGAGGGCAATTTAGCCCCGTCATATTCCATGAGAGGAACTTCATTTCTTACCTTTAGTGATACCAACCAAGGTTAACTTATTTTCATTTGCAATATCCCTTGCCATCTTCTTAGTCCTTTTACTCCTAGCGGGTTGTATTCCCTACTTGACATCCACATCAATAACCACTTTCTTTTTTCCTCTACCTTTCCTCTTCTAATCTTGTCGTTCAAGAACATCACTATTATACTACAAAGAGGGTGTGGAGAGTATGTCACAAACTAGTCATTGGTCATCTCCTTGAATGGTGGTGAAAATACCTCTACTTTCAACACACTCCTTGGAGGGATCAAACAAATACTATTTGTCCATTTTCATTGTTTAACTTTTGAGGAAGTGTTTACAGTCATGGATCCCACACTATTAATCCTATCAAATCCAAGATTTATCCATCCTCCAAGAGGGTTTCCTTCTTAGCATCTCTCTTCCCCATTTCCTTATTAGGGGTCATCAAAAAATCATCAATCTCTTGCAAAAAAGGGTAACCATCAATCTTATTCCCTGTTATTTGGATTTGGAGTTCCACACCTATCTTGCCTTGTTCATACCTCTCTTTAGAAGTCTTACTAGTGGCTACCCCAGTCTCAAATACTCCCAAATTCTCAATGTGGGATTCTTAGTTCTTTCCCTTACTAGAGGGTGGAGGAGTAAAATACTCATTCTAGGTATCTTGGTTATCTCCATTTGCATCCCTAAGAGGAGGATGAGAGGGAGATTCATCTTTCAATGATTCCTCTATAATAATTCTTTCAGATCCCATCTTCTCCTTCTCCTTATTTTGTAGAGCCCTATAGTAGACAACCACATGACCAAACTTTAAACAATTCTGGCAATATATTCCAACATTCTCATAGACTAATGACTATTCCCTCTTTCCTCAATTTGTATTATAATTTAAAAAAATAGGAAGAGGTTTGTTGACAACCACATTCACACAAAATTGGGCATATGAAAACCTTGATTTTTGAATAGTAAAAACATCCGCCAAGAGAAAATGTCCAAATGAGTTCCCAATCCATTGAAATATTTTCTCATCCTAGAACTCTAGAGGTAAACTAGGGGGAGTCATACCCAAACTAGGGCTAATCTATCTAGTTTCAAGAAAAGATCAAAGCCAAGGTACCATTTAGAAATCACCAAGTTGTGCTTTCTGTAATACCATGTACCTAAGAGAACTATGGTCATATCAATGGTGACTGTAAATCTAAAAAGGAACAACCCACTAGGAATAGCCACAACACTAACACTTCCCTTGAATTTCCATTTTTGAGGGACTGATTTTCTTACCATTTCAATTGAAGGCCTCAAGGAAATAAAACATCCTACCAAGCAAAGTTATAGGGAACTAGAAATATTGTCCACTATACTATTAGGGAGGAATATCTCTAGGTCATGCGCTCTAAGAAAAACCTTGGGATCCTCTGAAGGGGAGGGACTAATGATAGTTCCAGTTAGGCCTCCCTTCCAATCACCCATTTTGATAGGAGTACCCTTTTCCTCCCTACCGAGACACTTTGAGTCCTTTCCCAAGAATGCCAAATCAACATTTAGAGAATATCCAGTAGGGTCAATCCCCAGAGTCAACCCACCTAGTGGATATTAACACATCTTCCACCTCATGATAGTCCCCTGAAGAAGAGGTCAAGACTATCTACAAATCCAAATAAATATGAGGCCTAAAGTTGAATTTTGACTAGCCCTCATGCACGTTCAAAATTCAAATTCAGAAGGGAGCATAAAAGTCATAGAGCTTGGTGGGTTGTAATATCTTTGGAATGGATTTAGCATAAAGTGGGTTATTTTTTAAACTAAAAATAGGTTTTACAAGGATCCTGAAACTGAAAATTTGTTACATATTAGAGGGCTATAAATAGAAGAACAAAAGCCCAAGAATAGAACTATAGCCAACAAAGAGGTTGGATCGAAAGACAGGAAACAAGCCAAACTTTAAAAACCTACAGAAACCAAAAAAACCAAAAGATAGAAATTGATAATCCTTTACTTACTCCTCAGCCTTCATTTCAAGGTTCTACCACCACTTCATAGGCTTTCTGAAATTCCTCAACCATTTGCTCCTAGTTTTTCAAGTAAGTCTGATCCAACTAGCTATGGGTTATGTCTGTTATGGTTTCCTCATCCATCCTATCTTTAGCTTTGTCCTTTCCCTCATTGTCCTCTAGAAAACCCTTGGATTTTAGCTTTCTGGCAAGAGTAACAACGTTTTCATTGAGAGAGTTTAGAATAGAGATCATCTAGTTAGCCATGTTATGGTTGTAAGTCTCCAAATTTTTTATCCTTTTTTTGACCAACCTAATACCATCCCCTTGATTTTTCTAATTCCCTTTTTGAAACTTCTTCCCCTTGCTTTCAAACTATTCCATTCTTTCTTTTACCTCATCTAATTCATGAAACAACCATTTAATTGATCTGAAATTGTCTATCATGCTATTTCTTGCATTATTAAGTAGGTTGATTCACACTTCCCTTGCATTGTTAGTGATGGCCACTAGTGCTAGATGCTCCAACTAGATCTTTTTCTCTTTTTCTTCAAGAATTTGGGGATTCATGACTTCTCTCACAATTCCCATCTTTGAAGTTCTAACATTGAAATTTTTCCAAGCCATATGTCTATCTTTAATAACCACCTCACCACTTCCTTCCTCTGTTTTCTCCTTTTCATGCTCCTATGGGGGCCTTGGAGAGGGAGGAAGCACTCAAATCTCTGGACCAAAGTCAACTTTTCGCTCTAAGGGTATGTCTTCCTCTTTCATCCTCCTTCACTTCTTTCTGGGGTTATCAATTGGATCCTCTTTATCTTCTTCTTCCTCACCCTTATTCTCCTCATCTATATCCATATCATCACCTTCCTCATTATACTCTTCTTCCCCCTAACTATCAATTTTGGGCCCAAGGCCCCTAGGGCTTTTCCTACATGGAACTTTAGATGAAGTAGGAGTTTCCTTATCTTTTCCCCTTGCCTTTTTTCCAGACAAGAGATAATCTTCCTCCTCCTCTAAGCATATATTTTGAATATCTTTTATATCTGATGAGAAGTTATAGATCCCTGTCCCCTCAGAAGCAGTGATTGCATGAGATAGGGATTTACTCCTAGATTGAGCCTTAAAATGCTCATAGATGAAGAGAAGTAAACCCTCATATAGGGCTGGGTTAGAAGTAGGTTTTTTCTTGTACCTATAAATTCTCTTGTTCATGGAAGAATATAAATAAAATAGAAAGGAAACCTTAACCCCATAATGAAATGATTAAGCAAAACAAAATAATGGGTTTTAACCCTATCAAATCTTGTATCTAGAGATATATACTCAATAATGGCCCTTAGCACATACCAACAGAGTTCCTTTCTCTCTTCTGTGTTCTTGGCAAAATCCTTAACCACATTTGCAGACACCTTTTTATCTCTATAGAACTTTAATTCCTCATCTAAAATTTTAGTGACATGGGTGATGACCTCCTTAGTAACTTGATACGGTACCCCATCCACTTTGACCCTACCATCCTTCCAAAAATTTACCATAAGATTGGTAATCACTGGGTCATATCCATAAAGCTTGGCAATATAATTAGCAATTCTACCCTTTTCAATATTCTCCCAAACTTTGGTTCTTTGCTTCCATTTGTACACCTCACCTAATGGTTCTTTCCTACTCCTTTCACCCATTATCTTTGTAGCCTGAACATTTTCTATTCTCATAAATGCCATCCTCTTTTTCCCTTCCTCAATCCACTGTATACTCTATTTGAAACTGCTTTATTTTTCACCGCTATGTCTTTCAGTTCCATAAAATGGTAAAGGAAATAGATGACCCATAAAACATGTCGATTTGACATGGAAAATATCATCCACCTATTCCTTCTATATTTACCATAATTGCATTGGCTTGCATCCATAGTTGTATTAATTTCCATAATTAACTTAGGATTTCAACCATAGCTCCCTGGATCCTCTCTTGATTGATTAGGCTTTTTGCATCTACCAGAATATTCCCACTAGTGTTCCATATCATTGCTGTATCTTTCTTTATTGCTTTATTCACAAACCAATCAACTACTGAATTAGCCTCCCTATACTCGTGGCTTACATAAATGCATTCAAAATTGCCAAGTGTTTTGCAGATTTCTTCAATTATATTTGTAATTGACCAGGTAGGAAGGAGAACCCCTTTGATACATCTGATAATATTATTTGAGTCCCCTCCAGCCATAAGTGTGGAGAGCAACACTGGCTTCAACATAGTGATTTTTTTGAATTCCTAAGGGGTAGGAAAGAGCAGCAACTCCTCCACCATGATAGTTTCTAATTATGCCTCCACATCCTGAAGGACTAGGATTCCCTTTTGCCACTCCATCAAAGTTGGCTTTATGCCAACCCTCAGGTGGGAGTTTCCATTTCACCTCGTATCTTTTAGTTCTCCTATTCTTTTCCTTGTCCTTATTTCTATCTCCATCTTTAATATCTCCCCCCTTTCTTATCTGGATGTTTTCCTTCATATTACTATTGATATTTTCTGTAAGCACATAAGCCGATTCCTCCCTATCTCTAAAAATTTGATTGTTTCTGTCCTTCCAAACTCCCCAGCAAAAGTAAGGCAAGGTCTAGGAGCTTCCATCATGCAGATTTGCACCTTTATACATACTATCCCATTAACAAAGGAAATCCAAAACATTAGTTGGCTTGCACCAACTAACCCCATATTTCCTAGTCAGCAAATCCCAAACCTCCATGGAGTATGGACAATAGATAAAAATATGGTTAATTGACTCCAATTGATGCTTGCAAAGAATACATCTACTTGGGATACACTGACCTTTCTTTGCCAAATTATCCAAAGTGAGAATTTTATTTCATAACATCAGCTAGAAGAACATATTAATCTTATGGGCAAGGCTAGACAACCAGGCCTTAGCCCAAGGAGGTTTCTCTTTTAGGCTCCAAAGGGAATTATACCTCGATGTCACTGAGTAGAAACTATTAGGATTATCCTCCCAAATTAATTCATCCCTCTTATTGTTCAAGATCATTGAATTTAGCATCACCATTATTGGCTTTAGATCATTCAAGATGAGAGACAGGTCTCTCCATCCCTAGTCTATTCTGTAGTCTCTAACTTTCAATCCAAATTGCCTAATACAGATATTTTCCTAGTTGTCATAAATAGGATTTTCAATGAGAGGACCCTAAAATAACTAGTTATCATGCCAGAAGAGGATGTCTTGACCATTTCCCACTTTCCACTTGGTCTTAGAATTAGCCAGTCTCTTGCCTTATGAATACCATTCCAAATGACTAAACCATTTGGAATGTTGGGATCATTGAGAAAAAACCTTAGATAAGGCCTTCTAATATACTTTTGCACTAAAATGTCTCTCCATTCCCCCATACTACTAAAAATGTGCTAGATCTACTTGGCTAGAAGAGCCTTATTTAGATGTCTTAGTTTCTTAATTCCAAGACCTCCATAACTCTTGGCGAGGAAAACATTATCCCAAGCCACAAGAGGGTATCTTTTGTGATCCTCAAGACCAGACCAAAGAAAATCTCTTTGGATCTTTTCCATTTTATCAGAAAATTTGGCTGGTATCCCAAAGAGACTTAGGGAATGCATTGGAAGATTCTAAAGAGTGGATTTCACCAAAAGACATTTTCTAGCTTGGCTTAGAGTGGTACCTTCCCATCCTACCAACTTCTTACTGAACCTATCCACAATCCCATTTTAGAAAGAATCTAGTGGCTTAGTTCACAACAGGAGACCAAGATAACTAGTTAGAAGGTTGCCAACATCACACCCAAGAATCCTAGCAATCTTCCTTTGTCTTTCAATAGGAGTATTAATAAAGAAAACTGAGCTTTTTTCCCAATTAATGAGCTAGCTTGATCCCTTAATATACACATCCAGTAATTTCTTCATCTCTTTAGCCTCATGAACTGAAGCTTCCCCTCCCATGATAGTGTCATCCACAAATTGTTGATGGGTAAAAGAAACATGTCCTGAAGAAGGATTGATTCCTCTTAATATCTCATCCTTTCTTTTTCTCTGAATCAAACTACCAATATAGTTAGCCATGATAATGAACATGATAGGAGATAGGTGATCCCCATGCCTTAAGCCTCTCGAAGGTTTTAAGAAATCATAAGGAGCCCCATTTATCATTATGGTAAGCGAAGAAGTAGAAATAAGTTGAGAAATGAGTTTACACACCTCATGATCAAAACCAAAAGCCTGGAGAACAGAACCAAGGAAAGTCTAGTCCACTAGGTCATAGGCTTTGGAGAGATCCAACTTGAGTAGAAGTCCTTCTCTTTTACCCACTTCTAGTGAATGAATGACTTCATGAACCATCATGATAGAATCCAAGATTTGTCTTCCAGGGACAAAACCCGTCTGCTACTGAGATATGATCAAAGAAAGAACATTAAGGATTATGGATGTCAACACCTTCAAAATGATCTTGTAGAATGAATTACAAAGACTAATGGACCTAAATTGATCCACTAAATCTACCTCTGGGACTTTAGGAATGAGAACCAAAAATGTGGAGTTGAGTACTTGAAGAAGATTCCTAGCCCCAAAAAATTCTTGCACTTCCTTGAAAACATCCTCCTTAACCACCTCCTAATATACTTGAAAGAAGAACGTAGGAAAAGCATCCGACTCTGGGGCTTTATTTACTAGAAGAGAGAACAAAGCTTGTTTAACTTCTTGAGCTTTAGGAATCACCTATAGCATTTTATTATGGTGTGGTTGAATTAATTGGAGAAGAGATGACATAATTTTATTTTGATCCACCATAGATAACATGGGATCCCAGGAAAGAAGAGAAGAGAAAAATGAAACAACTTCAACAAAAATGTCGTTATCTCTTGTCAAAATAGCTAGACCCTTTTTAATTCCTATGATCCTATTATTGGTTCTATGCTTAATAGTGGGAAGGTGGAAAAATCTAGTGTTTTGATCTCCCTCTTTAAGCCAATTAATTATGGATCTTTGTTTCCAAAACTTCTCTTCTCTACTTATAATGTTATGCAGATCAGTGAGAATTGAGATCTCTATATTCCTATTCTGATCATTATATCCATCCTACTGAATAATATCCTGAATACTACTAAGCTTATCTAACATTTCCTCTTTTTCTTGAAAGATATGACCAAAATCCATCTTGTTCCAAACTTTAATAAAACATTTAACATTACTCAATTTCTTGGCAACCTTGAACTTAGCAGTCCCTTCCACCTCAATATTCCACCAAGAGGAGATCCTATCCAAAAGGTCTAGATGAGATATCCACATCTTTTCAAATTGAAAAGGATACTTCCTCTTGGCCTCAAGAGATGGCATCGAGAGGGAAATTGGGGAATGATCAGATCCAACTCTAGGGAGAAGGGAAAGCTTACAAGAGAAAGAGTTCAACCAATCTAGAGAGATGAGAGCTCTATCTAAGAGAACCTAGATGTACTCACTCCCTATTCGCCTATTGGACCATGTGTAAACCCCACTCGAGAGATCAACATCCAAGAGAGCCAAATTGTTTATGAAATTTGAAAGATCCAACTTGCTATCCAAATCCAAGGCTAGACCCCCTAATTTTTCCTCATTAGTAAGGGGAGAATTGAAATCCCCCATTATAATACCTTTGTTAAGATTACTATTCTGAATAATAGAACAAAGCTTAATCCAATAATCCTTCCTCTCCCTCTTAGAATTAGGGGCATACACATTCAAAAGTAACCATGAATCATTGCTATTCATATGGAGCACTTTACATAACAAAATATTACTTTCATTATACATAGAACTGACTTTAAAATGTTTATTGTTAAAGAGAGTAAGTAGGCCTCCTAACGCACCCTTAGAATTAGTGGCCTCATGTAGTGCCTGCCCCTAGTTCACATTCTATTATCATTGTCAAATTCTTTTAAGCTAATTTTATGCATTGATTAGTTTTAGAGATACTAGATTTACATTATTATGATATTATTTCATGACTTTGATTACAAATGCATCGGTTATTATTGCTTAGTTGGTTTCATTCATGTGTTGTTAATGGTATTTTGATGATCCTAGTTAGTAAATGTGGTTTCTTTCATAAAAATGTTAACATGATGTCTTTAATGATGATTATGTTGTATTGATAGAGATGCATTATTATATGTACGCATTTGATCTTAGATTTGTGATTATTATACTTACCCCATACTTGCATGTGTATGGTGTGTGTGTTTATTTTATCTTTCTGTCTTACGTGTTTGATGTGGTTAAGGGAGGGAGTCGTAGTCACCTGCTAGTCGGGATCTACACGATGAACCACTCCCCGCCATTGTCTGTTTAGTTTAGATATATTATATACATGTACATGCTCGTCTTTTATGCAGGATGTAGGTACCGGGCATCGACTTCCCTGAATTGCCAGGATGAGCGTGCCCTATTACAAATACTCAAATGGTGAGAATAGGAAGATAATGATCAGGTCCAATCCTAGCCATAAGCCTATAATACTTGTCCTGCAAAGAGGACTCGTAACAGACTGTAAACCCTTTTTAAAACCCGTGAGCATTTTTATGCGTATGTTGTTTTGTGAGTCTTTGACGTATTTTCTATTAATTAAGTCTAATTAATAGATTAAATTAATAATTTAATTTAATGGAGAATTATTATGATATTATGAATATTTAATTATATTTAATTAATTAAGAAATTAATTAAATATAAAGAATTGAATTGGAGGATAAAAGTTTTAAGATTAAATTTAGAACATGATAATATTTATTTAATTTAATAATAATATATTTAGAGTTCATTTTAAAATAAATGCTAAATATTATTGTTATTTAAGTTAATAAATATTTATCAAATTAAACATTCAAAATATATTAAAAAGGAAAAGATATTAATTTATGGAAAAGATTTAAGTTCACATGAATGAGTTTTAAATATAAGAGATTAATTTAAAAGATAAAAAAAACATGTGAACTCAATAAAGATATTCTAAGAAAGTGTGCATGAGATTTTAAAAAGGTTATTAAATTTATTAAAGTAAAGTAAAGTGGAAAGTTAAATAAAGTAATTTAACAATTCACTTAAAGTGCATGAAGGAATAATAAAAGAATATTTTAATTTAAAAAGAAAATTAATTGTGCATGAATTAATTAATTAAATAAGAGAGAATTAAATATTGGAGATAAAAGTTAAAGTTTAAATTTAGAACGTGATTGATTATATTTATTTAATTTAATAATAATATATTTAGAGTGCATTTTTAAATAAATGCTAAATATTATTGTTATTTAAGTTAATAAATATTTTATCAATTAAGTTTCTAAAAATGAAATCAAAAGTGAAAAGATATTTTATTATCATAAAGATTATAGTTCGCATGATTTATGCATGAGATGGAAATAAAAGAAATTAATTGAAAAGATTAAACAAGTGAAAATAATAAAGATATTTAATCGCATTAAGTACGCATGAGATTTATAATTTATAAATTGATTAAAATAGAAGTCAAGTGGCTAGTTAAATAAAGTAATTTAACAGTTCACTTAAAGTGCATGAAGGAAAAATAAAATAATATTTTAATTAAAAGCGAATTAATTGTGCATGAAGAATTAATTAAATAAAATAATTATTATTTTAGAGTTGTGGAGACAGAAACCCTAAAGGTAATTAAATTCTATATTAGAGGGTTTTGGGGTCATTATTAGGGGGACAGGTTTTCAGGGAACACACTTTTGGAAAGGGGAGCAAAGAAATCTTTGGAAGCTTGGAAGGGTTCGGATTAGCAAGGGTTTCACCAGATTATTAGCATCAGATCAAGGTAGGGTTTGTGAACCATTCTAGAAACACTTTCGGATCTTTGTCTTCTTCGTGCTTGTTGGAAATTGCTTTCTCAAATTTTATTGAATGAATCTTGCTACCTTTCTTCTAAATCTTTTACGATTTGATTTCTTCTAGGAATCGGGATTGAAAAACTATTTAGAAAACCTTGTTTTACTTCTGAAAGAAATATAGTATTAAATTGAAATTTGGGTTTTGAATTAAAATGGAATTAAGAAATTTAAATTTGGAAGGGGTTTGTTTTTGGAAATGAAAATCTTAGGATTGAAAATTCGAAGGGTTCAATTTATTTTTCCTATCAGATTAATATCGTAAATGTTATTAAAATATGTATATATTAAAATAATATTGTTATGAAGTTCGTTGAGAAAAATATTATAAAATAAAGAATATAGAATTATAATACAATTCTTAAAATTTTCATATATAATAATTTATCTAAATTTATTAGAAGGGTTGTTCTTCTAATAAACAAAATTATTGAAATTTGACTTAGTTAAAAAAAAAAGAAAATAATAATAATAATAATAATAATAATAATAATAATAATAATAAAATAAAATAAATTAATTAAAAAAAAATTAATTTAAAAAAAAAAAAAAATGAAATTATAAAAAAAAGAAATAAAAAAAGAAATTTTTTATAACCCCTGTCGGCGCCGTACGCTGCTGACGCAGGTTGCGGCAACCCCTTTAAGGGGAGGCCGGCGGCCCTTTATAAAGCCAGCGGGCTTTTAAAAAAATACGCTATGTTTATTAATTTTTTTTTTATTAATTTTAAAATGTAATAATGTTTATTAATTTTATTAATGCAATTAATATGGTTAATAATATTTACTATTTAACCATTTGAATTATTAATGGAATTGGGAAATATTTCTATTTAGTAATCGAATAATTTAATAAATGATTAATATTACTTCTAAGTCTTGATATGTTATTATATGAACAAGAATGAGTTTATTTGCAAGGGTTAATTATGAAGGTTAACTGAAAAACTTACTTACTTGAAAACATGTATTAAACTGGAAATTTAAAACCTTAATTCAAACAAATACACGGGTGTATTGTATGAGTAATACTGAGAATCATATACACTTGAACATACATTGAAACGCAAATTGAAACTTATATTGAAAACGAAAAATTGAAACCTTACATTAATTCAACAATATATTATCAATCAAATCCAATTGTGAGACTATGATGTTTTCTATGTACTGTCTATATTTCTTTTTGGATTTTGGTGTTGTTTAGATGTCGACCAGTCTAGGATGTACACCAGAGGTTTTGTGAGATTTCTTGGATACTATTATGTGGCTAGATGTTATGATGATTCTTGTGATTCAAATTGGAGTTTATACTTATGAGATTTGTTTTGTGAGCATTTATGTGTATTTGGATTTAGTTTGATCCATCTTGTTATCAGGTTGCCTGTTAAGGAACCAAGTTTGATCTTTATGGGTGTTGTGGTATGGGACACAACTGTGTTTTTATGTGCTTAGGAGAGGTTGTCTAGGTATGTGACTTGGGAGTGGCTTGCATAGGGGTCCGGGACCCAAAGTGGTCAGTACCAGGGTAACCTAATGCAAGTTATGTAATAAGTGATAACCTAGTAATTAAAATTTATGGGGGGGAAAACACACTAAAAAGATAAGTTAGAGATTTTTGATTTACCCATGCCTTGAGTGCTTGTATAGACTAAGGATGGGAATGAGATGAGTACCTCGTCTTCTTGAGAGGGCTTTCTAGTTTCCATATGTGTGATGTTGAGGGTCCGGGGTTCATAGTAACCAGTCCAGGGTAACTCAACGCTTGAGGGTCCGGGGTCTCTTAAGAGATCAGTCCAGGGTAACTCAAGCAGCCATGTGATGACACTCCCTAGTATGTAGCCTAAGTCTCCTCTGTAGTTTTTGTGTATCTCTGGTGGTGTACTTATTGTTGGATGTGGTGTACTTATTGTTGGTGGTGTATCTATTGTTGGATGTGTTTATTGTGGTTACTTACTTTCATTGATGATGATTGGTGTTTCATTATGTTGTACTTTTGACATGTGGTTTTTGACTTGAGGAGGATTATCTTTTGTTGACTTTATCTTGTGATCTTGGTATTTGGTTTATAATTGGTTTGTGTATGATGTTTGGTTATGTGATGTCAGTATTGGATTGAGTGTTCTTTCTTTCTGGTTTATTTTATCTTCTTGAGTAGCATGTGTTACCTTTGAGGTAGTTTTGGCTATTAGGAATTCCATGCCTAGGAATGTTTTATGTTTGATAGCCGTTTGTGGATCGTTCATTATCTTCCCTGCACGGTGGGAGTGGAAGCCTGACTAGGTAACCACGCGGCCGGGAGGTAGTGCCTTCTTACCATTTGGGTCCCCCTTCACATTGCCAGCTATTGGATGTTCGTTGTAGAAGATGTACCTTTATCATTCTTACTTCTTATCTCAGAGACTTCTTTTCAGATGAAGTATATATGTTATCATGTATTTTGTTGTACAGTTTCTATTTTCACATACCCTGCGACATGTGCAGTGGATGTTATTGATTGGATGTACTTTCATTGTATTGTTTATACTTATGCATTTGCTTATGCGACTATGTATCTGTTATTCCTTTATGATCTTGAGACATTGTACTTGAAACTTAAACTAATTAATTTAAGATTATTAAATGTGACTCAACGTAAAGGAACCTTTGAGGAATTGAAACTATATTTGTAATTGCAAATGTGTATTTGTTGTGTATGTTCATATTGCTTCCGCATTAATGTTATCTTGATGTTGTTTAAACTTTAAAAAAAAAAAATAGTTCAATAAACATTGTAACATGTTAGGTTTATTTCTCTTGGGTTCCCGAGCGGGGCGTTACACCTCACCAGCCATGGTGTTGCTAAAGGAAATCTTACCTAGTAGATCCTTCTTCATTCTTGTTTCTTTGATCAACATAAAATTAGGTCTTTGATCTCTAATCATATTCCTAACTACCTCCTGCTTATGGGCCCCATTTAGCCCCCTAATATTCTAGGATATTATCTTCATTTCTTTTTAACAAAGCACTCCAATATGGTTCTTTGGCTCCCATCCACCAAATTCCTTCTAGTCTCCTCTTGCATGACTTGGCTTGAAGTCTTTCTGCCTACTGACTTTGGTTTAACTCCCACATTTGCTCTTACATGACTTTTGGTTGTTGTTGGTGACACAGGTGAAGGATCCCTACTATTCTTCTTTTTGGTCTTTATCTCACTCCCCTTTTTTTCATCAAGCCATTCCACTATTCTTGAAATCTTTCCAGGGGAAGAAATTCTTACCATATCCAGAATCCTCTCTTCCAAATTACAAGAAGCAGAATGATCCTTCAATGGAGATGAGGGAACCTCTATGGTTCCTTGATGCCCTTGAGTTTCCCTCATAACCTCCACTTCATCATTCAATCTTTGCTCCTTCCTCCTCTCCACTGTAGAGGAGATCCTTCTAATTTCCTATAGGGGTATCACACACTGAACCCTTTCCTCTTGAGATGATGATTTAATAATCTCCTTATTTAGCACTTTATTTCCCCTTTCTGACTCACTTACTAATTGATTAACCTAGGGAACAACTAGCTCTAGGACCATCATTTCCTTTGCTGGGATAGCCACCTTTATGGTTTGAGAATTAGGTATTTCCTTGGATCCATTTTGGTCTGGTTTGTTCACTTCTTTAGTAGGGATTTCCAAAATCACCTCCTGATTCATAGGACAATCCTTGATTTCCTTCTTTATCCAAATATATTTCTCTTTTCTAGATTTAGAAGTTTCTTTTTTCTTTCTCTTTTTTGCTTTATCCTTAGGGCATTGATTAGCGTTCTAACCATATTTCAAACAATGAAAGCATGTCAAAGGTACACTTTCATAATCTAGCTTCTAGACATGCATTCCAAGCTTAGAATGGAAGCACACAACCTCCAACATATCATCTCCCTCCTGAACTCCAATACTGATACGAGCATATGTGAGTCTTCTTCTAGATGTAGTTACCAGATCTATGGAAAGAAGCTCACTAAAGGAGTTTTCCACTCCCATAGACACATCCTCATTCCAAAACTCCAAAGGTAGGTTTGGAAGTCTAACCCATATTGGAGCTTGCATAAAAAATCAATCATTCAAATCCAGCTTCGAAGACCACTTCTGGAGGACCAGAGTCGAGCGACCTATAACCTAGGGTCCTTCACACAAAATGATTGATAGATCCTCACTACAAGAAAATTCAAAAGACAAGAAACCTGTGGCCATCGCAGTTACAGTGACCTGTCCCTTAAGGTTCCATTTCTTATGCATAAAAGATCTAACAATATCTATATTCGGCCTTTGCCCAATAAACTTACCCACCAGGGTTGAGGCCATAGAAGCAATGCTGTGATCTACAATCCCATCTAGAATTGCAATCGCACATAAACCCTTTTCCAACCTAGTGAGTATTTTAACTGGTGGAAAAGAAGACTTACCAGTTGGTTTAACTCCAAATAGAGAAGACCATTTTGCAGATTGTGCCCTAAGTAGACCCACCTTGGAAGATGGAACAGACTTGTCTAGATCCTTGCCATGGGCACATGGCTCCCCATCTCCATTCTCTATCGCATGTTTGATCTCTGAATTCCCATAACAATCTCCATTCCCTCCCTAAGGTCTGTTCCCTAGGCCATGTTTCTGATCCTGCTTAGGACAGGTTTCTGATTAATTTTGAATTTTGGCTATTTGAGTTTGAGTTGCTCTTGATGTTCTTTCTTGGGTTAAGACCCTTTTCCTACATTTTTTAATCACGCAAGATTATAACAATTCGTTTTCAAATTGAACTAGTTAAACACTAGCTAAATTGTTTACATTAACAATTAATGTGGTATGAAGTTATGTTTATTAATGACTGAAACTATTAATTAGATACTAATAGAAATATTTAATCAATATAAATAAACTACAACGTAAAAACACAAATCTAATCACTATTCATCTTATATTAAAAGTTATCAGGCTATTCAACATGTGTTGATAATTATTATTATGTAAAAATGAATAAAGAAAATAATAATTTATTATATTTAAATAATCCAATTCAATTAGAATTATCTTTTATCTTTTAGATAAAAGATAGATGACTTTCAATCCAAGATGTATTGAAAATCATACACTTCACAAAAAAAACTTCTTCTAATAACTTCATAAAATTTGAAATATTCATACATGAAATTTGAACAAAAAAACCAAAATTAATTAGTTTAGGTGCCACATATCCTTGGAAAAGATGCTCTTATACACGCAATCCCATGACTTTCCAAAAGAAAACCTTTGTTTGCCCCCACCAAGTCAATGTTTTATCAAATCTCACCAAACCAATGTTTGAAACTCTTCACAAACATGAATAATTTATTATTGCACATCTCCAAATGTAAGAGAATTCTCATTACAATTATAATTATGGTGGTCGTCATCACTGCCATATTGATATCAACCGTACCGTGAGACCCGCTCCCCACAAGGAAAATATTCTTCGCTTATTAAATTTTTTATTAGCTTACAAGTCATTCATGGAGAAACTCGGTCTTTGACAAAGTCAATAGTTTTGTCGGTATAGTATTTTTTCTGCGGAAGAAATTAATATTTTATTAATAGCGTGTTGTATCATCAAAGCTGAAAATATGAAATATGCGTTTGATTGTTGGGGTAATTTCATACCTCGCTATTTACATTTTGTCGTACTAAATTATGGCAGTTAAAATTCCTCCTATTACGTAGACTAATCTATTCAGAGAGGGACACGTGGATCATATTATTTTCTAGGCAATTTCGATACTTTTTAAGGGCGGGAATGTTACCTTTATACCTACTACTTCGTCGTTAAATATTTATATTATTACCGACTTTTACTCTCTCATAAAGTCCAATCATAAATTCCTCCGAGGCATAATTTGGGGGAAGATGTTGGGAGATTTGAGATTCACAAGAAATTTGAAACAGTAAGAATTTTCTTAGCTTTTGTGTGGAATTTTCAAATCGGATTATGATCTTGAGATTTTCGTGTACGTATTTGACTATCATTTTCTTGATTGTAGATTCTAGATTCAAACAGAGAAAAGTGTATATATTTGCTTGATGTGTACTTTACCTTGAAGTATTTTGGTTTGAATCCAAAGTCGTATGAAGCGCCAGGCTTGATGAAAATGGAGGTCAAATTTACGTACCGATAGGATCTATTTTTGCGGCAGGATGAAGAAGAAATGTTTTTTTATTGGTGAGGAAATTCGCTTCTGATTCCAGCTGTTAATCAGAGGAATTTAAATCATTCCTAGAATCTGTAGTTTTTCTCCTGCCGCTTTACAATTCATGATCTTCGTTTTCGTTTTTGGATCCAGCTATCCTTTAATGGAATTTAAATCCGTCAGAGAATCTGTTATCTTTTCTACCGGCGGTTGAGAATTCATGATCGCCGCTTTCCTTTTTGGATCCGTTGTTTAGCTTTGCTTCCAGTCTCAAATTTGCCAGATTCTGCGTCTGAGAGCTATCTATGTCGTGAAATCTTGGTGATGAGACTGGATTTTATTATCGTCTGGAAAAGAAAAAATGAGTAATCGCGAAAGAAGAGCACCAGTGCGGCAATACATACGCTCGAAGTTTCCTCGCCTTCGCTGGACTCCTCATCTCCATCAATCTTTTGTGAACGCGGTAGAACGTCTTGGAGGACGAGATAGTAAGTATTTATTTTATTACTTTACATATTTCATTAATCGTCCCAGCGCCTTTGCTTTTCAGATGCTCTTTTTATATCTCTCGTGAAATTAATTGGAAATAGGTGATTTATAAATAGAGTGCGTTAAGGATTATGTAGATCAATGGCTCTGGCCTGAATTTGCGGCCTTCCGATTGAATATAAGAATCTTTAGAGTTAAAGATTCTTTTATTCCTAATATCAGAAACTATTTTCGCTATTTTGCAGAGGCAACTCCAAAGTTAGTCCTCGAGATGATGAATGTAAAGGGACTTAGAATCTCACATATTAAAAGCCACCTCCAGGTCCAAATGCACTCATATATGATTATTTTTTTGTTTTAAGACAGATTTTCGCAGATTTTCTGTGATAGTCTGAAGTTATGTTGATAAGCAGGAGTTTGTTTAAATTTATGTTTTTTCGATTATTACACCGAAAAATGTCAACGAAATTTAAATATGCATTGTCACCGATAAACTTTTTCGCAGGCCAGAATTTGTATTTTATCATTTTCAATTTTATTTATCACTGAAACTTTTACTTTTCCTTCTTTTCCGTCCAGATGTACCGATCCACAAAGAATGATGAAGAAATCTACGGTAATTACCATATAAAGCCCCTTCTACAGTGCAGCCAAGTCGATTTATTTAGGGTTTTGTTGGTTATGATCCTATATCAATTATTCAGATGAGTGAGTACTCGAGATATTTTGTCGTAGGATGCATCACTGCAGAATCCGAGCCTGAAATATTTCAAAAGCGGCAGATAAGGAGCTTCCAGGAGCATTCTGTGGTAAATAATTGTGCCTATGAGCGTTCACTCAAAAGGTAATTTTACGACTTGTTAAAGATCTTTTACCGAAAATTATTCATTTTCTGTATGGAAAAATAGGAGAACGAGATGACTCGCCTTAGATGATACATAATTTACAGGTTAAATTCTTAAATATGTTGATTCTTTTCTTTAAGAGATGTAATTTATATTTCCGCAGTAGAAAAATAATAAATAATAGTGACAGCAAAGCTAGGAACACGTTATTCTTGTGACTATACCAAAACTTATATTGTCAAATTGAACAGACAGCTATGCTCAAAATATCTGTAAATTTTTTTTTCCCAAGGATTCGATCATTATTTACGCTCCATCTTCTCTATATAACTAAAGATGATTCCCAAACCTCCAAGATGTTTCCGTCTTTCCCATTCTTTTAGAATTCCTCAAATTTTTCTCTGTTGTTATCATTTCGGAACTGACTTTGTTTAGTTACTTGATTCTTGCTGCAAATTTCAGCTCTTGTTTTTTCACCGAAGGAATATGCACCTTTGATTAAAATTTAAAAAATGAAAATTGAAATTTTGAACACTTGAAATCACTATATTTTTAAAGATTTTGATTTTTTAATTTTTTACTACTTTTGATACATTTTGTCTGAAACATAGTCTGCCGCCTCGCCATTATTTTCACGCCTTTATTTACATTTGCATGAACAAAGAAATCTCTATATTGTCTCCATAGGATTAGAACATGAGAGACTTCACTAGAGAAGAAAGAAAATAATCTCCATCCTAAAAGGGAGTAGGCTGAGGTTATTTTATAGTGATTGACTGGGATCTTAAGATATCACGGAGGACACCATAAATATTAGGGCCAAATTCATTCCCCAGACATGATTCAATTGTGGATTTCTCATTTTTTACTAACGGAAAGCAGAATTAGCACCCCACTGACGTTACTATAAATCAGATCTATAACGAATTAAGCAAGAGATTGTATAAATTATTAATGTAAGGTAAAATTATTACATGTTTCTCGTGAAAAACTAAAATGGGAATAGAGAAAGTAATAGGTACTAGCCAGTAAAGGTTCTAAGACTTGTTAAAATAAACCACTTGGTTTAAACATGGGAATGGGAGGGCATCAAGATTGTTTTATTCAGTTTTTTGAAATATGATTATGGATAAAATTTATTTATTATGTGATAAGAATAATTGCAGGAATAATTTTAATCTAGAGTTTTTTTAAAGTATATTAATATATTTTAAGTTAATGTAATTTAAATAATTTGCACTCTTTGTATTTTTTAGAGTTGTTATTTTGAGGTAATAAAGACTTAAAATAATAGTTCTGATTAGACGTATTTAAATTTTTAGAGAAAGTAAGTTTATTTATTTTTTAAATTCTAAAATCTAAAAATTATATTAAATATTTTAAACTTCATGATCTATATCTTTTGCATAATCATTTGTTTTGAACTCTAAGTTTAATTAAAGGTAGGCCTTAGCTTGATGGTCTTCATTCAATAATACATAAAGCTGTCCTTTAGTTCTTATTACATAATGTTGAGTCACTGTTTAACAAATGATGTCTATTGAAACTTCTTAATTATTTTGTAAATTAACTTATTAGCTATTTTCTTTTTGATATAAGGATAAACATGTCTAAATCAAAACTCTTCTCATAGATGAAAACTTTAAATCAGAATACATAGGTATATTCAGCTAGTCCCTAGACCAAGATTATACAATAAATTATTATTTTTAAACAAGTCAAGAAGGAAATAGAAAAATTGATAAGAGATATATAGATGGATAGATAAATAGAATATGAGTTTGTAGGCTATAAACCATAATTGATTTCTGAATTATTCGTATAAACAAATGAGATTTAAAGAATAATAATTTATCCATACACAAACTAACATAAATAGTAATATTTTTGATTAAATAGGTAGGAAAAGGGTCATGAACCCATGCAATAGAGGTACACCCCTAACTACTCTAGGCCATTACAACCAAGTCAAGCCCAAACAACATGAGTCCCACATGATCAAAACTAATAAAAAACCATCACGTTCAAAGAAAAATTAACAATTCCATCCCTAACAACATTACTTAAACTACTATAACTAGTAAAGCACAAAAGAATCTTTTAGGCCCACTACAAGTGGGGATCAACATAGTCCATATAAGTATTAAGGTTGTGTCTCAAAATAACAAGTATGAACACAACAACCAAGTCTAAGTAGAAAAAACACAATTTCATCCCTAACAACATTACTTAAACTACTATAACTAGTAAAGCACAAAAGAATCTTTTAGGCCCACTACAAGTGGGGATCAACATAGTCCATATAAGTATTAAGGTTGTGTCTCAAAATAACAAGTATGAACACAACAACCAAGTCTAAGTAGAAAAAATACATAAGTATTGACAAAGAGAAAAAAATTAAAAATACCCAAGAGGGGAATAGCCACTAAGCCTAATTAAAATTTTCCCAATCTTCAACCAGGAACTTGAGGTCTTCCATCCAAATAGTGACATCCTTCATGCTCTTCAGCTCCTCATGATTATTTTCCTTAAGAAGGCTAATGCTATCTTCTATTAAAATAATATCTTATAATTATGCATAGCCACCATAAAGAAAGAAAAATATATGATATGTTTTTATTCTTATAATAATAAATAACAATATTAATTATATATTCTTTCATGGAGAATATCCTAGTAGGGGATCTCCTTGATGGTGGAGCATAATCAATATTAAGAATTTCCTTCAAGAAAGAACAATGTTAAAGGATAATCAATGTTAAGAATGTCCTTAAGAAAGAGAGAAGGCTACTTATTGGCAATAGAAAGAAAATCGATACATGGTAAGAGATTTTGAGTAAGAGGTTTTCCTTGGCGGAGTGTAACTCTTTCTCCTAGATTAGGAGATAACTCTCTAATATTGTTAGGAGAAAATAAGAGAATTATATGTGATGGCATGGAGGTAAAGAAAAATAGAAGGATTTTAAGGGTCTCATAGAACATTTTAATTTCTCCAATAAACTATGTATAATTTATTTTTGATTAAAAAGTTAAAATGGGTTTTAAGGGGACCCAAAACCCTCAATAAGCTCTTATTATGGATATAGCATTTAAGACCCAAAATAGTTATGCACTGGACATAAACAACACACACACAACCAAGACTAACAAAAACTATCCAACAACAAAAAACACTAAATAAAAAAACAACTCTAAACAAAAACTCGAAAAACAAAAGGACCAAGGCTACCATGACACTAGAAATTATACCAACTCCTTGACATTTGATTCCAAATCCTAAGCTCTTTTATTCTACCAAAAGTTGTCTTGATCTCCTCCAGCTATATGTATGGAATTATTAGAAGATACTAAGACCCAAGCTTGTCTCCTCTAAGATTGTAAAACTTTTTTTCTTGGTATGGTTAACAAATGGATTTCGAAGCACAATTCATTTGAATATGTCAATTTTAGTTTGAGTTATGATTCAATGTAATGCAGAAGCATTCTAGGTTACATTTCTATCCTACTCATCTTTGTTGATTCTTCCTATTGTCACCAATTTCCAATGGTTTTTGAACTATAGTTGCTACTAAATTGTTTAGCATTGACCTAGTTGCCCAATATTGACTGAGTGCTTTGGTGGTCGAGTGCTCCTTCTTGTGCCAAGTGAATATGATGTTTGTGGATACTACGTTCCTTCTTTGGTAGAGTTTGTCTGTGATTGGTTCCTAGTGTTAGCCAACTTGTATATTTAATTTGGATCATGAATTTAATGTAAGGATCTTGTCTTGAGATATGTGCAAAATTTTTAAGCTTCACCTTTTTAATATGTAAAGATCTAGAATCTTCTATAAGCCATTTTGGCAAGAATAAATGGGGGTGTTTAGTTTTAGGTTAGGTATCACTTAGAGAGTTTGGAGCAGATGATCTTGGAGGAGCGAGTTAGGAGTTGGATTGTGAATCTTGAAGTTGAATCTTTGTATTAGCTGTAAACCAGAAGGCCTTAAAGTTTGACATGCATATTGATAATTTGATGAATCAATAAAGTATTTCATAGTTCCTTCTCTCCTTAGTTTTGTTCCCTATTTTGTTTGCTTCCATTGTGTTTACTCAGCAAGGTGACTGGATAGTTAGGTGTGCCCCTAGCCCACAATTTTTTAGTTCCTCCTTGCATTAGGTGGTATCAAATATTGAGATTTTCCTTGAGGATATTGGACCACATAGAACCCTATTTTGGTTTTGGTTGTAGGGTGGCAAATCTACAGATTTGACCTATAACTTGAAGAGGGTTACAATCTTGTATGTTCATGTTTATAAAAATTGTTCGAGGTAGAGGAAATGCTTACATTGCTATAATAGATATGTCAAGATAGACTACAACTAGATTAGATGTTGTGGAGAGAGTCCAAAGGAGAGGAGTGCATCTTGATGATGTGAGTGATAATGAGGCAATGATACCAAACCTAAATCCAAAATCTAAGGAAGATCAATATGAGGAAAAAATATTGGGAGTGTTGTCTAGGGAACATTTAAAGATTGCTATGGAAGTTGTTCCTTATGATGGAAATTTGGACACCAATGTTGTGTTGGATTGGATCTTTGATATAGAGAAGTTCTTTAAGTTTGAAGGTGCTCATCATAATAGAAAGGTGAAGATTGCAGTCACTAGTTTGAAAGGTCACACCTTGTTATGGTGGGAGCATTTACAAACGGATAGACAAAGAAGAGAAAAAGAGAAGATTAGGAACTAGTTGGAAATGGTGAACAAGGTGAAGTAGAAGTTTCTTCCTATTGATTACTAAGTTAGCTTGTTCAGAAAGATATAAAATTTGAGACAAAAGGACATGACTATAAAGGAGTACACTGAGGAATTCTATAGATTGGACACTAGATCTAGACACGTGGATGATGAGATTGAGAAATTTGCAAGGTATCTAAATGGATTGAGATTTGAAATTCAATATAACATACATTTTGTGAAATTGGAGAGTGGATCAATATGCCTTGAAAGCTAAGGACATCTTGCAAAAGAAGCATGAGAAAAGATAGAGGGGTAGAGGTGGTAGATTCTAGAGAGGCAGAGGTAGATCTTATGGAGAAGGTGAGGAATTTGACGATTATGTGCAAGATAAAGGTGAAACTAAATGGAAGAATGAAACTAAAGGCAAGACTAAGTGAAAAGGTGGTAGTTATCATGAAGGAAGTGCTAGTTCTTACCAAGGAAGAGGTAATTCTTATTATAGAGGTGGTTTACGTGGTAATTATTTTAGATGTGATAGAGAAGGGTATAGATCCTTTGATTGTAAATACTTTGGTGAGAATGAAAGTGGTAGCATAAATGTTGTGATACAAGGTGAATCTATGCACCCTTAGAGTGATCTTGAGGTTGGAGAAAATTTGATGGTGAGAAGAACTCTATGCATTAAGAAAGTTGAGGACAAAGAACCTGTTCATAGCCTGAGTCTTTTCAAGGCCAAATGTAAGATAGTGAAAAAATGTCTCGATGTAATCATTGATGGTAGAGGTTCAACAAATTTGGCATTAGAGGATTTAGTTACAAAGTTTCAAAAACTGAAGCATCCTAAACCCTATCACATATCATGGATTAGGGATGAGCATAAGATATTGGTAAGTAAGCAATGTGTAGTGAAATTAAATATTGGATATTATTTTAATGAATTTTTGTGTGATATTATGCCTATGGATTATTGTCATATTCTATTGTGTAGACCTTGAAAATATAACGGACATGCTATACATGATGGAAGATCGAATCAATATACTATTTGGACAAATAGAGTTATGGATACATTGATATGTTTGATCGAGTTTGCTAATGAGATAAATTGTACTACTATGAGAATTTTCATGGTTAGTGGAAAGCAATTTGAGAAGGAGATGAAGAATAATTATTATTTTTTTCTATAATTCTTAGAGGTCCGAGATGTGGTAGATATTTTCAAGTGAAAAAGTATAGTAATGATTGTGTGACAAATACAGGCCACACAATAGAAGATAGTAGAGGTTGAGTGACAATAGAAACTACAATTTTAGTTGAGTGCCAATAGGGATTGGAAGCTTGTTGAAAGAATACAAGGAGATTGTTGTTGAGGATACTACTAATGGTTTACCACCAATAAGAAGTATAAGTCACTATATGAATCTGATTCCTTGAGTTAGTTAGCCAAACAAAGCACCATATAGATTGACACCTACTAAGAATGAAGAACTTAATAGACAAGTACAAGAGTTTTTGTAGAAAGGTTTGATTAAAGAAATTTTGAGTCCATGTGTAGTAACCACTATATTAGCACCTAAGAAGAATGGAGAATGGAGAATTTGTACTAATTCTAGAGCTATAAACAAGATAAAAGTGAAATAAAGGTTTCTTATGTCGAGGATGGATGACATAATAGATTGTATGAGTGGAAAAAAGTATTTTACCAAGACTTATTTGAAGAGTGGTTATCATCAAATCAGAATTAAGATAAGGTGATGAATAGAAGACTTTTTTCAAGATAAAAGATGGTTTGTATGAGTCATTGGTTTTGCCTTTTGGTTTAACTAATGCACTTATTACTTTCTTGAGGTTGATGAATGAAGTTCTAAAAATATTCTTGAGTAATTTTGTGATTATTTGTTTGGATTCTATTCTAATATTCAGTAAGACTAAGGAAGAACATCTTGAGCATGTTAGACAAGTGTTGTAGAGATTGAAAGAGGAGAAGTTGCTGATTAGTTTGAAGAAGAGTTCCTTTATGCAAGAGGAGATTGTTCTATTGGGATTTGTGATTTCAGCTAATGGTTTGAGAATGGAGCCTAAGAGGGTTAAAATAATTTTGGAATGTCCTAGACTTGATCATGTGGGTGAGGTAAGATCATTTCATGTTTGGATAGTTCCTATAGAAAATTTATAAAGAATTTCAGTTTTATTTGTAGTGCCATGACTGAGACATTGAGAGGAGATAAAAATGATTTCAAGTGGACACATGTAGCTGATAAGAGTTTTGAGACTTTGAAACAAAAAGGTTGTTGAGTTAACTATATTTTCTTTTCTTGATTTCAATAAGGTATTTCAAGTTGAATGTGATGCAAGTGATAGTGTAATAGTTGTGTTAAGTCAAGAAGGTAAAAATGTTGCTTTCTTCGATGCGAAGTTGAATGATGCTAAAAGGAAGTATTCTATGTATGATCAAGAGTTTTATCTTGTTGTTCAAGCCTTGAAGAACTAGAGACATTATTTAATTCCTACAAATTTTGTGTTGTATATTGATCATAAAACTTTATAGCATTTGGGAAGTTAACATAAGTTTAATTAGAGACATTTGAAATGGGTCAAATATTTGTCAGCTTTCACATTAATGATAAAGCATAAAAGTGAAGTTACTAACTGAGTTATGGATGCATTGAGTAGAAGATTTTCTTTGTTGACCTAGATGAAGGTTAAGGTTCTTGGTTTTGATGAGATGAAGGAGTTCTATGATATTGATCCTATTTTTTCTGAGGAATGGAGAGAGTGCATAGCACCAAATCTATCAATTACACTAAGTATGATGAGTATTTCATTCAAGAAGGTACACTATTCAAATTAATTAAGTTGTGTATACCAACAAGTCAAGACTATTTGTGATTGGTTCCTCAAGCCAAATGACACTAGCATTGTGGTGGATTGGCTTGACATTTTGGAATTGATAAGACATTGAGTTTTCTTAAGGGTAGGTATTATTGGCCAAAAATGTATAGGGATATTCATAAGTTTGTAAGGAGTTGTCGAATTTTTCAAGTTGCAAAAGGAGTGAGTCATAAAACTGGATTGTATATGCCTATTTGTTTTCCTGAGATACCTTGGTATGACATTACTATGTATTTTAGGTGGATATAGAGTTGAAGTTTAGTTCTACATTCCATAAATAGATAGATGGATAGACAGAGGTTGTGAATAGAAGATTGAGTAATTTGTTGAAATATTTAGTTGGAGCTAAGCCAGGTAATTGCGATATGGTATTGGCATAAGACATGATTTTTCATATAATAATTTTTTGAATAGGAGTATTAGAAAAATACCTTTTGAGGTTGTTACTAGAATGAAACCTAGAGGTATATCAGATTTGAGGGATGTTGTTGGTGAAGAAAAGAGAAGTGTTGAAGAAGATGTATTTGCTGATTTTATGAAGCCATTGCACGAGGAAGTGAAGTTGAGGTTGGAACAAAGTAATCAGTAGTATAAGGAGAATACTGATAAGTCTAGGGGACATCATGTTTTTGAAGTTGGTGATGAGGTGATAGTTCATTTGTAGAAGGATAGTTTTCCTTTTGGATTAGACAATAAGCTAAAAATGAAGAAGTTCGGTCCTTGTAGAGTTTTGAGGAAGTTTGACAATGGTAATACTTATGAAGTTGAGTTGCTTGATGACATGGATATATCTCCTATATTCAATATTTCTGATTTGCATAAGTATCATGAGTTAGATGATGAATTTATTATACTAGATTATCCTAAGAAGCAGATTGAAGAGGTTGAATAGATATTGGATCAAAGAATTAGTAAAAGAAAAAGAGAAAAAGATTACTATGAATATTTGGTGGTGTGGAAGAATAGATCAGTTAAAGATGCTAAATGGATTTCTCAATCCAAGTCAAATTCAAATTAGGTTGTGACATTTCATTGATTCAGGAGAATCATTTTTGTCAACTCTGATTGCCTAATGTAGTAGCATCCTAGGTTGCCTTTCTATCCTACTCATCTTTGTTCATTTTACCTATCATTGCTAAGTTCCAGTGGTTGTTGAGCTACAACCTTTTCCAAGTTGCCCAGTGTTGACCAAGTCATTCAGTGTTGACTGAGTTGCCTAGTGTCGACTAAGTTTTTTTGCGGTTGAGCATTTCTTCATGTGTCATGTGTATCTAATGTTTGCTGATTCTTGGTTCCCTCTTTGACCAAGACTATTTGTGATTGTTTCCTTGGTTCCTAGTGTCATTTGACTTGTGCAATTAATTTTGATCATGAATTTGATGTAAGGAGACCATTTTAAGGTTGGCCTTTCTAATATGTAAAGATCTAGAATCTTCTATAAGCTATTTTTGCAAGAATAAATAGGGGTGTTTAGGTTTAGGTTAGGTATCAATTAGATAGTTTGGAGTAAATGATATTGGAGGAGTGAGTTTAGATTTTGATTGTCGATCTTGAAGTTGAATATTTTGTATTGGTTGTAACCTAGAAGGGCTTACAGCTGGTCATGTATGCTGATAATTTAATGAATCAATAAAGTATTTGTAGGAAACTAACACACTTAACTCTTTAGTGAAACAAATACCAGAAATGTAATTAAATACTAATATGCATTCCAACTCAGTTCATCTTCTATAACTATCCTTACATATGCTACAGGAACACTCACAAAGTATGATGCTACAAGAAGGAACTTACAACTTCTACCTGCAATACTAAAGATACTTGAAAAAAAATCTATACTACTCTAATCTAATCCACCTCTCAAGTGGGCCTCCTTAGTTGGCTTCTACTAATCTACTAACACAAAATGCAAACCAGGAGCTAATTCATTATGTTCCAAACATTCCTTACATGAGAACGATACATAAAACTATAAAAACAACTCACTACAAGATTCAACAGTTTCTTGTCATAAACTTTCTTTTAACCTCTAACACTATTGGTTTGATCCCTATAAATAGAAGATCACTTATTCTAAAATAGAGAAGCAAAAACAACTAACTACAAATCTGCTAGAGAAAAAGAAGGAAAGATAATAGCCCACAGAATGAATAATAAATTCTGGACAATTGCTTTGACACAATAATGAATGTAGAGAAAATATAAAAATTCTTCATAGCTCCTCCATATTAGCGGTCATGTCCCTTGGTACCATTATGAATCTTTCCACAATAGCTAAACCTTAATGTCTTTTCTCCTTGAATTTTGTTGGCTATCTTCAACATTTCCCTTTGAATACTTCCAACCATCTTCATGTTCCTTTGCTAACAGGTTAGTTACTATGCAAAGATATTTACAAATAAGCATTATCAAATTAAATTCAAATATTAGAACACATTTTTATGGTTATATGAAATACTACATTATATATAATATTGGCAAGATATGACATACTATCTACCCATAGGTTAATCATCAGTTCAAGTAAACATAAGCTCATAAATGTCTTGGTGGAAGTAAAAAAAAGCATTTAAATTTATCATAAAATAGAGGCAGTAATTAGCCTCATCATCTACCCCCTGGTAAACTGATGCTTGTCCTCAAAAATTGTATTTTCTTGTTAGTGATATGAATTCTCCAACTTTAATCTTTCCTCTCCTGCTACTTTTGAAGTTGTAGTAGAATCCCTGTGTTCTCTCCCAAACTTTCCTTCTATTGTCCTCCTGCAACTTGTCAAGTCTATCAACATTAATATCATACATGGGCCACATGAGCATTGGAGGTTGCATAGTGAGTGGGCACCATAGTTTTGGCCTAGCCTATTTCTCCAACTCTATATACTTTGAAACTCGGTGAAGGGCAGCCTCTAATTTGATAGGACTGTGTGGCTTTGATCTTTTAAGTGTCTCAGGTAATCTAGCCCACCTACTTTTAGCACTAACCATGGCTCTCTGAAAGGCAAAGTAAGTTAGGTTCTCATATTCTGCATAGACCTTGGTTCTAGTAGTGAAAATTTTGTCCCTTACTCCCTTGTTCTTATCCTCATAAGGCAATCTAAACTAGTCCCTAAGAATTTCTTCTGGTTTACTGCTCTTAGCTTTTAATGACAGGGGCTCTATACTTTCCCCATCTCTATAATTATTCAATTGTCTATCATAATTAGCTTCATTATGCATCTAGGACATCAAATCCCTTAGATGTATATCCCTTATAGAGTAAAGGATTCCATTGAGTTTTTTTTGGAATGATAAAACTATACACATATAACTCATAGAGAAAGTTTTGTTGTGAGGATGGCATAGTTTGGTATAAACCATAGAATTCTTAAGCTGATTTGAATTCTACATTTATGTTCTTAACGGTTAGCATAAGTTGGAATAAAAGAAATTTTTCCTTTAAACACATAGCATAAATCTAAGGTGGTGGTCTACAAGCAAGTGCTTGATCGGCCAATTTGAGGGCATGATCCATCCTTTGTTTTAGGCTTGCCAATTGCTCTTTCAAATCTGTAATTTCCTCACCTAGGGACACTATGACTTTCTTCATTTTCTTCCTCTCCTCTTCCCATAGGGTGACAACAAGCATATGTTGTCCAAATAACTAGAAAAGAAGTTTTTGCAGGATAATGGAACCACTATCCTCTTCATAGTTATTTTTCCTCTTCCTCTATTCCCTCCATAACTTCTTTGCAAAATCTGTAAGCCACGTTGGCTTATAGGAAACTAGGCCAGTGTTTGGAAAAACTAACTCATTCATTATGGGAATTTTTTGCTGGCTTGTTGGAGAATCATTTTAATTTTTATTTATTTCAACCCTACATTCCTCATTAGGGTTTTCAGGAATGTTTGTAGTTTCAAGGTGAGAAGGAGAGTTATCTGTAACAATTTGTACTAGGGATTCTTTAGTGGATGGTTTGGATGAAGTAGACTAAGCTTCTACTATCACTTTAGAAAATTGTCTCCTCATTCTAGGACTTCTTCTCGTAGGGGTCCCTCTAGTACCATAGCCTTCTTCCTACTTTTTCCTTTTGGTGTCTCTACTGTAGGAGTAATTGCTGTAGGACCCATCTTAGTTTTTTTTTTCTTTGTGACTGCAGGGTTTGGCTTTTCTACTATCAGAGCTGAGGTCTCTTCTTATAATTTCCATTTTCTCTTTTCTCAGGCAAAGGTAGGTTTTTGAGTCTCTTGAATAGGTAAAGACACATTTTCTTGCACATTGCTAGCTTCAGCATCTTGAGTGCTTTACTCGGTAGGTTCATCAGTGGGAACTACATTCTCTTCACTAGGTCGTTCATTAAGGACAGCCTGGGGTTGTAGTGTTTAAGCTTGGACAAATTCTACCCATGACATGGGAGAGGATCCCTAAATGATCTTTCTATGAGTAATTTAATTATGGCATGATGGGTGATAGAATCGTCCTTCCCCTTTTTGGTTTCTTTAGCATTAATACATAACATGTTATACAAGAAATTGAGAATATTTATTGGATAATTGTGCCTTATACAAATGAGCAATTTAAAATGATGTGCATGTAAATATGAAAATATTCCTTCATAGGTGAGGTACCTAATAATGTGCATAACCAACTTGTTGTATGGTGGTAGAAGATATGTCCTTTTGATACCTTGCTTGGTGATATCCAACTAAGGATCAGTTCGTATGACAAACTCAACCCTAGTTAATCTTGCATCATGTGTATTAGGATAATGTTCTCCTATTATTGGTAACCTAGTTAGTTTTTCTATTCACTCTTCTCTAAAAATAATTGTTAAACCCCATATAGTAGCTTCTCCCTCATTAAATGTTCTTGTAAATTCTATGGCTACTTCTTCATCAAATGTAGTTAAACTTAAGAAATACCCTAACCAACCACATGCATTAAATCTCCTCACTACCTCTACATCTAAGAGTAAAAAAATATGCTCCACTAGTTCTCATTACTGCAATTGTCCACCCATTTTTGCTTGACAATTTCACTCTCTGCTCTACTTGCACTATTTCCCTCCTATGAATTCACGCTTTCTTTTGCTATTGTTTTATAGACCCATTTTCACATTTCATTTTTTTTAGCTAATTAATATCATAAAAATTTGTTATGAGTAGTAATAATGTGGTTTATCATGGATATGTGAAAATCATTCGAAAATGGAATTCAGATCACTTGAAAATTAAATATGGGTAACATCACAACCTAATAGTAATGAATCATTCAAGAATAAGGGTACAACACCTAGACACTTGTATACTTATAGCAATTGAGTTTCATAAATAAAAGAAGTATAAAGATTTGGGAAAAAAAATCTTTATGAATAAATAGGAATGTCATTGGGTTTTAGTAACCTTCCCTGCCCCTATGAAATATGGACAAGCATCCACACTTGTTAGACTTAGTATGGGGTATGGAACTAGAATAACGCTGCCATAATATAAATAATGTAGTATTATATATAAAAAACAAAATCAATGTACTATAAATGAATAAATATTTGAAAATCTTATACCTATTAGTTGATTGTTGCATTTACCAAAAGGTGGTAGAAAGTACATCAGCAATGATAGCATACATCAGCAAACTTGTGATGCTTATTGAGAGCATTGTAAAATGATGATGTGGAAGTTGGGTGGATGGAAGGTGAAGAAGTGAGATGAGTTGGAAAAGAAGAAATTAGAAGATGAATGGAGAAATTTGGAACTTTATATGGACATAAAGTTTTTATTATGGGCATGCACAAAGAAATTAATATTGAAGAGTTGTAGGTAGGAGGTCAACACCTTCTATTGTAGGAAGAGTTACCTAGTGTGCATTTGAATTTGGTCGTTGAAACTGCTATAGGAAGTCCTCTTTTGTTTGGGTCCATTTATATAAATTGAGTCTATGGCCATTGACTAATAACTTAAAAGGCACTAGATCAATGGTAGTTAATTGGATGTCTCCATTAGCAAAGACATGGTTAATTTCATATGGACCCAACCATCATGTCTATAGCTTGCTTGACATATCTTTAAATCTAGAATCATATAGCAATGCCCAATCACCAACTTGAAATTGTTTGTTGCTAATGTGTGAGTCATGTCATTGCTTCTTTTTCTTTTGTATGATTTCAATATGTTCCAGAGTAGCTTTTTGCATTTCATTCAAAGAATTAAGATGTAGAAGGCATTCTCTCTGTGCTACAGGAAGTTCAATGTTCAACTCCAGTGTAGTTCTTAAAGTTTAATATTCAAATTCAATGGGGAGAATTGCTACTTTCCCATATAGGAGCTCAAATGGTGTGAACCCTGTAGTAGTCTTCCATTTTGTTTTGTAGGCCCAAACAACTTTTGGTAATCTACTATTCCAATCCCTATGGTGCAAATGAATTATTTTTGTTAAGATGGCCTCTATCTCCCAATTTGTGACTTCTGCTTACCCATTAGTTTGAGGGTGATAGGGGCTTGATTTTTGATGCTTGATATTATATTGTTTCATCAATTCTATGATCAGATTAGAAGTAAATTGAGCACCTTGGTCAGTGACTAGTTCTTTGGGTACCCCATAGTGAGTAAAGATTTCTTCATACAAAAATTCTGCAACTTTGTGATCACAATCATGCTTCATGTCTTTGACTTCAACCCATTTTGTCAGGTAGTCAGTGCACACAAGGATATATGATTTCCCATTGGATGGAGGATCAATTGGGCCAGTTGTGGATTGAGAAGCATTTCATCTATTCTTGTTGCTCGGCCCATCCTTTGACACTGGACACGCTTCTGTTTATAATTGGTTGCATCTTTGTGAAGCATAGGCCAATAGTAACTAGTTGTTAAAATTTTGAAGGCTGTTCTTTTTGCTGCAAAGTGCCCTCCACATGGTTCATTATGACATGCATGTAGAATGTCATATGTCTCATCCTCTCTCACACAACTTCTCATAACTTGATCAGGTCTATTGTAAAATAAGATATTATCAATTCAAAAGAAATGGAAACTTTTCTCTACAAGCAGCTTATTTTCCTTGTAAGAGAAATATTTTGGCATTTTATTAACTGCCATATAGTTAGCAATGTCTGCATACCATGGAGTTTGAATAGCAATATGAAATAAATACTCATAAGAAAATGCATCATCTACCAGAGTAGTGTCATTCTCATCATGGTGGATTCTTGATAAATAATCAACTACCACATTGGCTCTTCTAGGCTTATCAACGATGGTGATATCAAATTCTTGCAACAATAGTAACCATCTTGCTAACCTGCCTATTATAGAAAGTTTTTTCATGAGATATTTAATTGTTGCATGATCAGTATGAACAAATATTGGATATCTAGTTATGTAATGCAAGAATTTTTTTAGAGCATAAACTACTGCTAACAGTTCTTTTTCAATCACTATGTAGTTTAATTTTGGGCCATGAAAACTCTTGCTAATATAATATATTTCATTTTCAAGATGTTGAGATTGTTGTTCTAGAACTACACCTATGGCATAGTCAAAAGAAGCATCCGTATATATGTGAAAAGGAAAAGCCCAATCAAGGCCTTGTAAAACTAGAGTTGTAGTGAGAATTTTCTTAAGTTGTAGGAAAGCTTCATTGCATTTGAATGTCCAAATGAATTCAACTTCCTTATTCAGTAATGTATACAAGGGACTAGCTATTTGATCCGATGGATAATTTCAGTGAAAATTGAAGTGTCTTCAAATCTTTAGATTTTTGCACCATCAAAAAGATCTTAGTGTCCTAATTCCAATGCAACTTGAACGGAGAAAAAAGGAGTCCGTTTGTGCAAGTTATGCTCGATCAAAGTTCTGGTCAATAGGTAGACCAGAGGGCTAGATAAGGGGTGAAATAAAACCATCTCAAAAGTGGTCAACAATCGATTTCAAAATGAAGAACCTGATGAGAGCTTTCCAACAGAGTTCGTTTTGTCAAAAACGGACTTCATATGTGAAAGTTATGGCCGTTTGAATTTTGGAGGCAAAATGTAATAGTGATGATGTCATCATGATATCAGCAGATCAAGTGATGACACATGTCAAAAATATGAGCAAATAAAATAGTGCCACATTGCACCTCAAGCTCAAATTTGGTGGTTTAAAAATTCGTTGAGGAGGTTTGAACCCTCAACCTCTCATTCCCTACTTTCCCTCCTTGCCACTAGACCTCGTGGAGCATTTAGCAACTTTGTAATAGATTTTCTATTTAAATTATGCATGCCGCCAAAGCCATTTGAAAATGTGCATTGGTGGGAGTTGAACCCCAGACCGACTGGGTCCTAAAATAGTTAATTGCCATTGTGCCAAGCACACATTTTGAAATTTATATGGGTTAAAGCGTATTTATCCTGTGACTACCGACCGAGCCACCCTTAAAATAGGGATATATGGTTATTTTGTTAATTATTTTAACCTCAAATTCATGTAATGCCAAAATTATTAAATGGCAAAGAGGTTAATGACGAAGCATGTATTGTTAATAGGCCTATTATTAAAATATATTTTTTTGGCCTAATTTAAGTAAATTTGTTGTATAAAAAGGGGGAGAGAGTGGGTGTTTTTTACTCATAATATTCAAGAGTCTTTTTGGAGGAGAATTTTGGCCAAGTATTCTTGGAGGCAGATTTTATTCTCTTCAAGTGATGATTTTTTTGAAACAGGCATTGTGACAGAGAGGTCTTGTAAGGAGATTTTTTTACCATTCTTGTATCTCGGATTTTTATTGCTGCCATAGTGTTCGAAGGAATGGTCTTGGTGCTTTGTAATTGATTTTGGAGATTAATCGGATCGGTCATACTCTATTGGAGCCAACCCGGAGACATAGTCACGTTTGTGGCGAACTCCGAAATCAAACTTTGTTTGCACTTTCTATCTTCTTCTCTCTCTCAATTCTGTTTATTTCTCACCTTAATTTTTTTAGTTTTAATGCATAATTTTAGTTATGTATAAATGAATTAAGACTTCCGCTGAGTTGTGTTTTTTTTAAAGCTTTCAATACTGTGATTAATCTAGATCCGTCCATCAAATCAAGTGGTATCAGAGCCCAGTTGACTATTATTGCAGTTGTTTTCTTGAATGCTAACAAGATCCAAGATTGAAAAGGGTGAAGGCAAGCTTGAAGAATTTAATCCTGAGATCAGGAAGCAAAGAACATTTCCAAAGATGTCTATTTCTGGAATGGAGGTTCCTGATGAGATCAGTGAGCAAGAATTTCGAAGAGCGTTCTTGGAGATGAAGGCTAAGGTGGACATTCTTCTCCAAGAGAGACATGAACATCAATTGAGAAAGGCAAATAAGGCTAAGAAGAAGGAGGAAGCAAAATCCTCATTAAAGGATGACAAAGACAAAGGAGTAGGAGGTGGTAGTGACCCTCCTGAATCTCTGTCCCCGTCTTCATCTTCTTCTTCATCTTCTTCTTCATCTTCTCCTCATTCTACTTCTTTTAATCCTTTCAAGAGTGTGTATAAGCCTAAGATCAAATTGGATGTAAAATTTGACTTGCCAAAGTATTGTGGTGAACTTAATGCTGAAAAATTGGATGATTGGATTCAGCAAGTAGAATTCTATTGTAGAGTCCAGAACCTATTAGATGATGTTAATAGGATCCAATTAGATACTCTTCGGTTAGGAGGTACAACTTTAACCTGGTGGGAGAGTAAGACTAAGGCAGAAGTTTCACAATATGGTAGAGTCAGTTTAACTTGGGAAGAATTTGTTAATGCTCTTAAGCAGCAGTTTTATCCCTTAGGACATATGCAACAGTTAATGATGGACTAGCAAATGTTTAGGCAAGGGAAGGATCAAACTATCCAAGAGTACACCCATGAATTTAGGAAAAGGGCTATTGCTTTGAATGTTCCTTTGTACACCCAGGACACTTTGTTGAAGTACATAGGAGGTCTTCATTCCTACCTTAGACATTCTATTTTGGTATTGAACCCTTGTAATTTGGATGAAGTGTCTGTTCAAGCTACAAACTTAGAGTCAAGGAGTAAAGGATCTTTTATTGATAACTTTGATAATGATGTAAAGAAATCTTCTAAGAATGCAGAGACAAAGAAAGGAAAGAAGGCAGCTACAGTCAAGAAGGATGATAAGCTTTCTTGCACTCATTGTGACAAGAAGGGTCATGATGAAGAACATTGTTGGAAGTTGCATCCTGAATTGAAGCCTAAGTGGGTTTAGAAATTTGATCAAAAACAGAAAGGTAAGGAGAAAGCAGCAAATGTTGTTATGGATCTTGGTTCAGATTCAGATGATAAGACTAAGATAACAGCTATGGGTTTGAAAGGTAAAGTTCCTATTTCTAGTGTTTCTGTTGCTAGTTGTGCTTCTACTTCTACAGTTAATGATTTCTCTGAAGATAAGAAAAGGAATGAGTTGTTTCATTTAAGGGTTGTTGCTAAGAACACTAAAATTGATGCACTCATAGATAATGGTTCTCAAGTGAACTTGATTTCTGAAAGTATTGTGAGAAACTTGGGATTGAAAACCACATTACATAAGAAACCTTATCCACTAGGCTGGATTTGTGAAAATGATAAGTTGCAAGTAACAAGACAATGCACCTTAAGATTTGCAATCACTAGTAAATTTGTGGATGAAGTATAGTTTGATGTGGTTCCACTAGATATCTGTGGGATAGTGTTTGAAAGCCCTTATCTTTATGACATAAAATAAATTTTCTACAGGGAGAAGAATCATTGTCACTTGTTTAAAGATGGCATTCAGTATATTGTGCATTCTCACAAGATTAAGACTGATCGTTCTTTTGCAAACATAGGACAGTTAAAGAGGGTAATTAATGCAAGTAAATAGTTAACTCTTATGTCTGTCAGTATAGGTGGTTCTACACTTGAACTTGGAGTAGCTAACCAAGGTCAGATGTCGCAGGATGCACCCACAGTACAGCATGAGGGAATAATGATTGAAAGCATTGATGGTTCCTTGGGTAAAAATGTTCCTGGTCCTAAGGATCAATATGTTGTTGATTTATTCTCTTTCATTTCTACATTATTGTTCAGCTTGATGCTAGTCAATGTTTGTTGGTTAGTGGCTATGATAGTTGATGTAGAAGCTTATGGAAGTGATATAATAATGTTTATGATCAACAATGTTGTTGTAGTCTTCATTGTGCTTGTGAGCTAGGTAATCAAATGTATAGATGATACAAGACAAGTGGGGAGGCCAAGTCCTCACTTAATGTCAGAGTAAATGTCACTTTTGGAGGTCCAAAAGGTCTTCAATGGGGAGGCTTGATCTGGTGGATAATTTCAGTGAAAATTGAAGTGTCTTCAAATCTCTAGATTTTTGCACCATCAAAAAGATCTCAACGTCCTAATTCCAATGCAACTTGAATGGAGCAAAAAGGAGTCCGTTTGTGCAAGTTATGCTCGGTCAAAGTTTTGGTCAATAGGTAGACTAGAGGGCTAGATAAGGGGAAAAATCAAACCATCTCAAAAGTGGTCAACAATGGATTTCAAAATAAAGAGCTTGATGAGAGCTTTCCAACAGAGTTCATTTTGTCGAAAACGGACTTCATATGTGAAAGTTATGGCCGTTTGAATTTTGGAGGAAAAATGTAATAGTGATGACATCATCATGATATCAGTAGATCAAGTGATGACACATGTCAAAAACATGAGCAAATAAAATAGTGCCACATGGAACCTCAAGCTCAAATTTGGTGGTTTAAAAATTTGTTGAGGAGGTTTGAACCCTTAACCTCTCATTCCCTACTTTTCCTCCTTGCCACTAGACCACATAGAGAATTTAGCAACTTTGTAACAGATTTTCTATTTAAATTATGCATGCCGCCAAAGCCATTTGAAAACGTGCATGGTGGAAGTTGAACTCGGGACCGACCGGGTCCTAAAATAGTTAATTGCCGCTGTGCCAAGCACACATTTTGAAATTTATATGGGTTAAAGCGTATTTATCCCATGACTACTGACCAAGCCACCCTTAAAATAGGGATATATGGTTATTTTTTTAATTGTTTTAACCTCAAATTCATGTAATGCCAAAATTATTAAATGGAAAAGAGGTTAATGACGAAGCATGTATTGTAAATAGGCCTATTATTAAAATATTTTTGTTTTGGCCTAATTTAAGTAAATTTGTTGTATAAAAAGGGGGAGAGAGTGGGTGTTTTTCACTCATAATTTTCAAGAGCCTTTTTGGAGGAGAATTTTGGCCAAGTATTCTTGGAGGCAGATTTTATTCTCTTCAAGTGATGATTTTTTGAAACAGGCATTGTGACAAAGAGGTCTTGTAAGGAGATTTTTGTACCATTCTTGTATCTCAGAGTTTTATTGCTACCAAAGTGTTCGAAAGAATGGTCTTGGTGCTTTGTAATTGATTTTGGAGATTAATCGAATCGGTCGTAATCTATTGGAGCTGACCCAGAGACGTAGTCACGTTTGTGGCGAACTTCGAAATCAAACTTTGTTTGCACTTTCTATCTTCTTCTCTCTCTCAATTCTGTTTATTTCTCACCTTAAGTTTTTTAGTTTTAATGCATAATTTTAGTTATGTATAAATGAATTAAGACTTCCGCTGAGTTGTGTTTTTACTTAATCTTTCAATACTGCAATTAGTCTAGATCCGTCCATCAGATCACTATTTTTCTGAAGTCTTTTATGAAATGTCTATAATATCCAGCATGACCTAGAAAAGATCTTACATATTTCTATTTTGTGGGTATGGGCAATGTTTGAATTACCTCTATCTTAGTTGGGTCCACTTGTATTCTTGTAGCTGATATGAAATAACCAAGTACCATAGCTTCTTGCATGAGCATGAAACATTTTTCACTATTAAGTGCTAGATTATGTTCTTGACACCTTATCAGAACATTTTCAAGATTCATCACGGCTTCCTCAAAGGTGACTCCAAATGTTGTGAAGTCATCCTTATATATTTCTATACAATCATGTGATATATCAACAAAGATGCTAATAACAACTCGTTGAAATGTTGCAGGAGCATTACATAGACCAAATGGAAAAATAGAGTATGCAAAAGTACCTCATGGGCATGTGAATGTGGTTTTATCTTGGTCTTCAGGAGTACTAATGATTTGATTATAACCACTATACCCATCTAGAAAAAAGAAATACTTCTTTCCAGCTAGATTGTTTGGAAATTTATCTATAAATGGTAAAGGAAACTGATCCTTTTTGGTGGCCTTATTCAATTCTCTATAATCTACACAAATATGCCATTTCCATTCCTTTTTGGATACTATAACCAGGGGTGACACCAATCTACTATCATATATAGGATAAATAAAACCAGCATTTAGCAATTTTTGCAATTCAATTTTAACTATTTCTCTAAGGCTTGGGTTTATCCTTCTCTAGGGTTGACAGAGTGGTAATCGCCCTTCATTGATGTATATTCTATAAATGCATAATGTAGAAATTAGCCCTTTCATATCACCATAGTCCCGTGTAAAAGCCTTTTCATGCTTTTGAAGTAGCTTTGTTAACTATTCCATTTGTGTGGATGATAATTTGGGATTAACATGAAGATTATTGCCTTTGGATAACTCAACAATAGTAGTAATAGACTCTATCATAGTAGCTTTAAAAATTGGACTTGTATCTAATTCACATAGTAAGAGTTGATGAGGAATGTCTGATTCTTTGAACAGAGTAAAATTCTCATCACATTGCTCATATGTGGTTAATTCTAACATGAAACTTTCAGATACATCTTTTTCTCCCACATAATTTTTAGCAAGAATACTCTAAAGTACTAAATCCTCTTTTTGCAACTTTAGAAAGGATTGTCTACGTAACATCATAAGTTGTGCTATAGAGTTTAACTCTTCTTCTCCATCCACTAAATCTGGCCAGACAGATGTGCTTAAATCTGGTAATGGTTGTGCTAGAGGATATAAATCAAATTTCTTTGTTGCTTGGCCATTTGATATGGTCATATTCCCTGATCTAAAACTTATATTTGCATCAATTGTAGCAAAAAATGGTCATCCTAGGATAACAAGGTACCCAGATAAATTAACTTTGGCAGACAGAATTATGAAATCTGTAGGATGCTTTAGATAGTCTGAGGTTACAACTATGTTTTCTATCATCCCATCAGAAGTGATAGTAGAACTATCTACAAGTTGTAGAATTGGTGGAGTGGCCCTTAATCCTTCTATTTTCAACTTCTTCATAGTATCCTTGGTCATGAAATTTATAGTAGCACCAAGATCTATTAAAGCATTTTTAACAGACTAACCATTTATACTCACATTCACAACTGGACTACTTGGATCAGAATATTTTGGAGTGACCAATTTTTCTAACATAATGTCAACCAATTGTCCCACAACATGGATTGTAGTTGGGTCCTTTTTCTTCCTCCTAGGCTTCTTTAGGTAGGTTTCTCTAATGCCTTTTTCATAGATGGGAACATCTTTAATAACTTGGAATAGGGGTATTTGGACTTGCATGTTCTTCAACTAATCAACAATATCAAAAGACTGCTCCTCTATTTGTATAGGTTTACTTTGTACAAGCTTCTCTGGAAAAGGAGGTTCCACCGCTGGTTGAGCTTGGGCTGAGATAGTGACATTGGTTAGATCGACCTCTTTAGAGACTAGGGGTTCTGATGCTACAAGAGTATTAGGTATTTTAGTTATAAGAGGTGGTTTAAGCACTGGTAAAGTTGTACTAGATCTCAGATATATATTTGCAACATTCAGAGTCTAAACAAGATATTATTGAACATCAACAATATACATGGGTTATTACAACTATTGGTTATTTGGATTTGGCAGAGGTTGTGGAGATAATTGTGTTTGCTTTTGAGGTCCAGGATTCACAGGTGGTGGCACTAGTGTAGGTTGTTGGACTAGGGGTGGTAATTATGGAGTACTAGCATTTTTGTTAGGCCACTGTTGAGGTCCTCTCCATTGGTTTTTAGACTGCCAATTCCCCTGGGATGGTTGCCATTGGTTCCACTAGTTCTGCCATTGGTTATTCTATTGGTTGAGCTAGAATGGTTGGGAATTCTGAGGCCATTAGGGCTATTGTAGATTATTTTGTCCAACATTATTCCAATTAGGTTGATTATATTGTGGAGGACCTTGAAGATTACATTTTTGCCATTGATTAACATATAAATTTGAATTTCACAAAGGGTCCTAAGGCATACCTTGATGTTCGATCCATGGCGGACATTCGGCAACAAAGAATACTTGCTCATCATCTCCATCTATCTTGATGTACTCAGTTGGAAGATGTTGGTTCTGCATGTTGGCAACCTTCTAGCAGTGGGGGCAGTATTTAGCTATTTGTGATTTAGCTTTTGCATACTTCTTCTTTGTAGTCATTGTATCGAGATGTGTAGCGACATCATTTATGATGTCCTACTTGAAATCTAACAATAGGTTAGATATCTTGAGCTTTGAAATACCCTGACTAATTCCTTTAGTGACTATGGAATGTGGTTCTTTGCCTTTCTTCATAGTTGACCTTGAATAGTTTTGACAAATTTTCTTGAGGTCATCCCAAGAAGATTGATATACATCACCACTAGCCATTAGGACTAGTGCTTCTAGAAAATTATCATTCACACCTTTCAAAAAGACTAGCTTTTGTGAATCCTCAGACAACACATGCTGAGGATTCTTCTGCAGTGTATACAAGAAATGTGAACCATAGTCTTCTAATGTTTCTGCCTCTTTTTGTGACATCCTGAAGATATCATCTCCTCTTGAACCAGATGCTTTTTAATACTCTTTATATTTGTCCAGAAATAGAGTTTGCATTTCATCCCAAGTTCTTGCTGCATCGGCTCCTAAGCCCATGAACCATCGTAAAGCTAACTCTTTCAATGTTGCTAGAAATAGTTTGAGCTTATGGGCATCAGTGTTGTAGTCAAAACTATGACATAGTATGCCAAATTCAAACAAGAAAGTATTAGGGTCTTTGGTTGCAAGTCCATAGAACTTTGGAAGAGCAGTTGTAGGTATATTCTTGAGATTATCAGTACTTATGAGGCTTGGAAGAGGAAATGGAAAAGTAGGTTGTGCCATTACTAGAGGTATTAGATTATGAGGTTGTTGCTGAAAAGGAACAATGGGTACTGGATTATTAACAACTGGTGGATTTGGAGCAGTATTATTAATGAAACTGGTCAAAATTTTAGCAAAAGGTTGAAGACCACTTGTATCTATAGGTTCTACTCTTAAGGATGATTCTATAGGAAAAATAGGGCTTGCATCTTCAAAAGGAAACTCAACTTATTCTTCTTCAATTTTTTTGTTCAAATTAATAGACTCCTATGGAAGAAATCTACCATATTCATCCCATCATCTTCCTCTTCGATGCATGCAATTGAATTCTTCACATTGGTGAAGAAAGATTTAAGACTGCAAATTTCTAAAAAAAAAACTTAACTAAGAACTATGACTCAAGAATGCTCCTAGCTTGACACCATCCCTAATAATGGTGCCAAAAATTATCCGCCTCACAGTAGGTGTATAATAATCACACCCAAGGTCATACTTAGGAATAGTGTATTCAATCTCAGGACTATTTTTCCCCACCATGAGGTGCATTTAATTTTGTCAACCCAGGTACGTATACTTGAGATGGTCGACACAATATGTGCACTAGGTTTCTTAACAAGTCATTATACTTATGCTATAGGAAAGTAAAATGCAAGAAAAGAACATACACCAGTGCTATAGGAAACTAACACTCTTAACTCTTTATTGAAACAAATACTAGAAATGCAATTAAATACTAATATATATTCCAACTTAGTTCATCTACTATAATTGTTCTTATAGATGTTGTAGGAACACTCACAAAGTATGATGCTACAGGAAGGAACTTACAACTTCTACCTGCACTACTAAAGATGCTTTAAAAAAAACCTATACTACTCTAATCTAATACACCTCCCAAGTGGGCCCCCTTGGTTGGCTTCTACTAATCTACTAACACAGAATGTAAACTAGGAGCTATTTCATTATGTTCCAAACATTCCTTACATGAGAATGATACATAAAACTATAAAAACAACTCACTACAAGATTTAATAGTTTCTTGTGATAAACTTTCTTCTAACCTCTAACACTATTGGTCTAATCCCTATAAATAGAAGAGCAACACTTATTCTAAATCCATACTATACAAACATTGCTGGAGGCCAAAACCCACCAAATATTCAAGGATTGGTCATGTGAAATAAAATTATAGCATATACAAAGGTTTCTTGTTATAGGATATTGTGAGTTATGGCACTTCCCTTGTTTCTAGGAGGGCTAAAAGGGGCTCTTAGGGCTACAAGGCCTAACTAGTCAATTTGAAGGATTAGGAGGGTAAACCTTGGAAAGTTGGTGTAGAATGATGAGAAATGAACCAAGAACCATAGTTTGAGGGTTCAAAGTTGTTTTTGGAACACTTGGTTCATTTTGGTGAAGTTTTAGCAAACTAGGCAAAAGAGTGTGTTGGATATAGGGTGAACTTGGTGGAATGACATTGAGTTTTGAATTGTTGGGAGAGTTTCTTGGGCAAGGGGATGGTAGAAGGGTCCTATAGGTTAGGGTTTGGAGAGAAAACCATATAGTGTGCTAAAGGTAGCCTAAGAAGAGCTAGAAAGCTCTTAGTTGAAGAAGCTCCCCATAAATTATTCTCATCTTATGAATAGAGATAAAATAAATTTGGTACACATGAGAATTATGATGGTAGTCCTACTATATGTGGTGATGATAAGGAAATTTTATTAATGGTAAAGGTTTAATTATCTTTGATAGAAATAATTACACTAATAATATTTACTCTGTGAAGTGTTTGCATTGTAGTCTATTGAGTTTCAAACATATGTGTAAGAATGGTTATGATTTTATTTTCAATGATGAAGGTTGTGAGATCATAAAGAGATCTTCTAGGATGAGTTGATTGTGATTGGTAAGTGGAAGGGAAAGAACATTTATCAATTAGAAGGAGATGTCCAAAGATACCTGATTTCCCACCTTGATAATATCTAGCTCTAAAATTGAAGGATGTTTCATATAAACTTTGATAACTTGGTGAGAATCAGTTCTTCATACATTATGGTTAAGATGACTTAGACTATTGAAGCTAGAAAATGCTATTTACAAAGGTTATTAAGAAGGAAGAAAAGAGAGAGAAACTTTAAAGGGAAAACATAATTCATTTACTATTTTATTGATCTTATTTGTATACCAACATTAAAATTTGGAACAGAAAAAGAGGCTTCCTTTGTGAAAGGTATTGTATGCTATTGATTGATGATTATTCTAGATCCATTTGGATCACTTTTCCAAGAGAAAAAATGACCTATTTGATAAGATCAATAATTTGAAGGCTAGAATAGAAAATAAATTTGGAAAAATAATTAAATATTTGAGAAACAATATAGGTGGAGAGCTTGCTTCTAATGAATTTTAAAGGTAATGTAGATATTATTAAATTTTGAGAGAATTACGTGTAACTATTACACCATAATATAATGGTATTTTTGAAGGGATAAAAAGAAAAATTCAACAAATGAAAAAATATAATGAAAGAGTATAATCTATTAGAGATATATAATAAGGAATCCATCTAAACTATTATAAATATCTTGAATATAGTTTTGTACTAGAAAAAATATTGAAAAACATCTTATAAGATTTGGAATGGAAGAACACTATAAAATATTTCAAGATATTTGGAGCAAAATCTAATATCCAAAGAGATAGAAAGAATTTTAATCCATTCTTTTATCCATAGGCTATTCTCAAATTGAAGGAATTGATTTTGATGAGACTTATGCACTTATTGCATGGATATAATCCATTAGAATACTTTTGGAATTTATAGCTATAAAAACTTTAAAGTATACCAAATAGATGTAAAATCAACATTTCTAAGTGGTGAGTTGAAGGAAGAGTTTTACAGATAACAACCTAAATGTTTCAATTAAGAAATAGATAAATCAAAATGTAATTTAAAAACTAAAGAAGACACTTTATGGAATAAAGAAGGCACCTAGATCGTATTGTAGAACGTTAGACAAATATTTGATCAATGAGGAATATAACTTGTACTTTGAAATCAATATCGACCAAATTTTGAACATGGTTGTCTAAGTTAATGATATTGCCTTTGGAGTCAAAGATAACATGTGACAGGAGTTTTCTAATGATATAGACATAAAGTATTTGAGATTTTTATGTTTGGGGAGTTAAAAGTCTTTCTTAGATTTGAAGTGAATCAAAATAAAAAAATACATATTGATATCTTAATCCAAGTATGTGAAGCATCTTTTGAAGAAGTTTGGATTAGAGAGATCAAATCAGTTAGTATTACTATTATTATGAGCAATAAGATAAGAAAATTTGATGATTCATAAAAGTATTTTGTGATAAAGTATAGATTGATAAATGGATTTCTATCATATTTAATAACATGTAAATATAATATCATGTATGTAGTTTATTTAGTGACTATATTTCTACAAGATTTGAAAGATTCATATGTTATGCATGTGAAAAGGATCTTTAGATATTTGAAAGGAACTAAGGTTTCTAATTTTGGGTTTCAAAAAGGATCAAAACTTATACTAAAACCATACATAGATGCTGATTGAACAACATATTTAGATAATTGGAAAAGAATTAGCAAAGGAACATTCTTTCTTAGTTCTCACATAGTTTTTTGGGAAAGAAAGAAGTATAATTTTGTAATTATTTGTACTTCTAAATTAGAATATGTTGTAGAATCCTCATGTTGTATATAGGTATTATAGACAAAGAAATCGGTAAAGAATATTGGGATAATTTTAAATTTTAAATCAATTCAAATAATGTGTGATAATATAAGTACTACTAGTGTGTCAAAAGGGTCATATAATTTAGTGTATAATGAAGCACACTGACATTAGATATCACTCTATCGGAGGGAATGTTGAAGACTGATAATTTTGATTGGAGTGTGTGCCTACAAAGGAGAAGATAGAAGACATATTCACTAAACCTTTGTATATAGATACTTTTGAGTATATTTCAAGGAATATATATATATATATATATATATATATATCTAGTTTTTATAACTTCACATTTTTGGATTTGTGATTCTTCGCATGGAGAGTTGTGTGTAGTAATGAAAGGGATTTGTTTGTTTTTACTATTCTTGTCCCTTTGTAATTATTCCCAAAGGGGGAGATCTTTTTTTATGTTCTTTTGGTATTTTGGGGATATTTTTGGATGTGGACTACTAGTTTGTAATCACTAGATAATAATAATATTGGACTCTTTGTTTGGTTGACGTATCCTAGGGATTGGGTGAACTTTGTGTCTTGTGTTCTCTTCTATGTACTTTCTTTCTAATATAGGTTATATTTGTATGTAGTTGCTATTTCTATCTCACTAATCCTAAAAAGTGGTGTTAGAGCCTAGTTTCCTTAGTTATTCTCTATAGGAAGGTCTTACAGTTTAGTAAGAGTCTCATGGTTGCATGGGAGAAATGTCAGATGAGGGTAAGATAACTTGGTTGAGAAGTTTAGTGGGAATAACTTTCAATTTATGAAAATGCAAATGGAGGACTATATTTATCAGAGGGATTTATGGCATTCATTGGTAGGAAATGTCATATAAGACCCATATATGTCAGATGAGGACTAGGATATTTTGGACAGGAAGGAAATTGGATGTACTCATTTATGTCTAGAATAATTAATGGTATTTTATATTATGAAAGAAAAGATGATTGAAGAGTTAATGCAAATCCTAGTAAAGATATACAAAAATCCTTTTGCTTCAAACAAGGTGTTTCTCATAAGGTGTTTATTTATTATGAAGATGTTAGAAGGGGAATCCATTTTTTATCATTAGATGAGCTTAATACAGTTACTAGTTAGTTATAATGTATAATTAGTAATTTTGATGAAGAAATTATGGTTATCTTGATTTTGTGTTCTTTTCTTATAAGATGGAATGTCTTGGTAATAGTTATAACTCTATTTATCAATATAATACCCTAGAATTTGATGATGTAATTGGTGTTATTCTAATTAAAGAAACTCATAGGAAAAGTTCAAGTGAATATACATCTAGAAGTCTCTTGAACACACAAAGTAGAGGCAAAACAAGTGAGAGAGGAAATCATGGTAAATCAAAGAGAAAGAGGTCTCAATCTAGAGGACCAAGAGATTGCAGTTACTATGGGAAACTAGGGCATAAGGAGAAACATTTTTGGTCTTGGAAGAACAATAGAGGAGAGTAATAAAATGGGAAAAAGGAGACAAATGTGGCAAATAATAAATAAGAAGAGGATGGTTTGTTTCTTTCTTTAAAATAAGTCAATGAAATTCATGGATTTTAGATTGAGGGGCTTCTTTTCATGCTACACCCCATAGAGTTTATTTTCTTGATTATGTCCAAAGGGATTTCGAGCTAGTTTATTTGGGAGATAATGAATCCTATTAGATTGTTGGAAAGGGAAGAATTAGGATGAAGTTGCGAAATGGGAATCATTGGCCCTATATGCAATAATACATGTTCCAAGTATCATCCTATGGCTTATGTGAATTACTCAAAATTTATAAGAAGTAGTCAAGGAAACTTGGAAGAAAGAATACACCGACTTGGAGTGAAATTTTGGAGAGTGCATGACACTCATTAACAATCAGAAATCTTGAAAAAAAGGAGGTAATTTTTTTTTGATGTATATATAAATTTTGACTCACCTTTTTGATTGATGTTAAAAGGGGAGAGTATTGAGAAAAATTAAAATTGTAAATTGTTATGTACACTTTATTGTAAGGAGTTATAAGTAGAATAATGTATAGTGAAAAGTGGAGTACACCTAAGTATAGTATGGATGTATACCATCTTATATAGAAGATGGAGATGATCCACACATTTTTAAATTTTCACAAGGCCATGTAACTTTGAAGTTTTTCTAACTTTTCCAATTTTCCTAGATGTTTCCTTCAATACCAATGGGGGTGATTATTGGAAAATTGGGTAGGAGGATGTTAGATTGTGGTGGTTTATTAGGAAATTACTCTACATACTTCATAAATTCTTTGGGGTAATTTTTTTGGGCCCTATTTTATCAAGATTTTGGGCTGACATGTAATTATTAATTCTAACCCTAAAGCAATTAAAATACTTGTATAAAAGGGCTAAGGGTTAGGGATTATTTCATAAGGTGTGATGCAAAATTGGTTCTTGCGGTGGTATTGAGTTGTAAGGGATTATAGATTGTAATCAGGTTGTAATCACTGGATCATAAAAATATTGGACTTTCTATTTGGTGGATGTAGCCCAGGGATTGGGTGAACCATGTTAAATCTTGGTGCCTTGTGTTCTTTTCTGTGTGATCTATTATTTTCTATTATTGTTTATATTTGCATGTAATTGTTACTTCTATCCATGGTTTAATCCTAACAAGTGGTATCAGAGCCTAGTTGTTTTTTTAGTTATCCTCTATAGAAAAGTTTCACAGTTGGGTGGGAGCAATGGAAAATGAGGGTAAGCTAAGGGTTGATAGGTTTGATGGACAAAACTTCTAGTCATGGAAGATGAAAATGGAAGACTATCTGTATTAGAAGGATTTATGGAAGCTATTGGAAGGAAAAGCCAAGAATCAGGGATCTATGTCAAATGATGAATGGGATCTTTTGGACAGAAAGGCACTTGGAAGCATTCGATTATGCCTAGCATGATCAGTGGCATTTAATATTACAAAAGTAAAGATGACAGAAGAATAGATGAAAACCCTAGCAACACTGTATGAAAAGCTCTCCGCTTCAAACAAGGTATTTCTCATGAAGCATTTATTTAATATGAAAATAATAGAAGGTGGATCTATTACAGATCATTTAAATGATTTTAATACTATTACTAGTCACTTATATTATGTGGGTATCAATTTTGAAGAAGAAATTAGGGCTCTCTTGATTTTGTGTTCTTTTCCTAAAAGCTAGAATGGCTTGGTAATGGTTATGAGTAATCTTGTTCCTGGATCTAGTACCTTAAAATATGATGATGTGATCAGTGTTATTTTGAGTGAGGAAACTGGTAGGAAAACCTTAGGTGGATCTACATTAGGAAGTGCTTTGAATGCACAAAGAAAGGGTAGAATGACAGAGAGAGGAAGTAATTTTGGAAATTGAGGGAAATCAAGAGGAAAGTCAAAGGGGAGGAGTTCTCAATCAAGAGGACTGAATGAGTGCTGGTACTATGAGAAACTAGGGCACAAAAAGAAAGATTGCTAGAATCGAAAGAAAAACGAAGGAGATAAATTAGATGGAGATAAGGAGGAAAATGTGGTAAGTAAAAAATCCGAAGGGGATGGTTTTCTTTTGTCTTTAAAAAGTGTTGATGATTCATGGGTTTTAGATTTTGGTGCTTCATTTCATGCTACACCTCATAGAGGTTATTTTATTGATTATGTCCAAGGGGATTTTGGGCTTGTTTATTTGGGGGATAATGAATCCTGTCAAATTTTTGGAAGGGAAAAATTAAGATTAAGTTGCGGAATGAGAATCATTGGCTACCACATGAGGTAAGAAATGTTCTAAGGTTGAGTAGGAATTTAATTTACGCACGACAACTTGATGATGAGGGTTGTGTAGTTACTTTTAATGATAAAAATTGGAAGGTTTCAAAAGGTTCCCTTGTAGTAGAAAAAGGTGTGAAAGTAGGCACCTTATATCTTTTTATAGGTCATATTGTTCCTTCTACTTTAATTGTTTCAGAGAAAAATAAATGTTCAAGAACAATTGCTATAGTTGAGCAGGGAGAGCAAATAGCTACTGTAGATTCTGATACAACACTGTGGCACAATAGACATGGGCACATGACTGAGAAAGGTATGAAAGTACTTCATTCAAAGAAATTTTTACTAGGTCTGAAATGTGTTAATATAGATTTTTGTGAAAGTTGTGTGTATGGAAAACAAAAGAGAGTGAGTTTTGCAAAGACTAGGAAGGAAAATAAAAGGGAGAAATTAGAGCTTGTGCATACCGATGTATGGGGACCGACTTAGGTATCTTCCCTTGGTGGCTCTCATTACTATGTTACATTTATTGATGATGCAACTAGAAAAGTATGAGTTTATTTCCTTGGATAGAAATCTGATGTATTTCAAACTTTTAAGAAATGGAAATGCTTGGTTGAAAATGAGATTGGTAAAAAATTAAAATGTCTCAAATCTGATAATGGTGGTGAGTATTGCAGTCATGAATTTGAAGATTATTGCTCCACTAATAATATTTGTAGAAAAAAAATTGTTTCGAGGACTCCACAGGAAAATGGAGTGGCTGAATGCATGAACAGGACTATAATGGAATGTATAAGGAGCATGAGGTTGCATGTTGGGTTTCCCTTACACACGTGGGTGGAGACTGTCAATACTGATCTATATTTGATTAATAGACATCCCTCTACTCCTTTGGGCTATGGTATTCTAGAGGAGTCATGGACTGGTAAGAAGGTGAGTTATTCTTTTCTCAAAACCTTTGGTTGTGAAGCTTTTGCTCACATAGATTCTGAAAATAGAACCAAGCTAGAAGCTATGTCAAAGAAATGTGTATTTTTTGAATATGGCATTAATGAGTTTGGTTATAGGCTAAGGAATTTTGAAAATCATAAAATTGTAAGAAGCAGGGATGCCATATTCAATGAGAAAGTGTTGTACAAAGATCTATTGCATCAACATGAGAAGAAAGAAGATGATTATGTAGTGTTAGATGATACTCCAAAACCTGATGTTCCAGCCATTCCTCATGATGTGCAACAACCGCAACAAAAAATACCACACACACAAGTGAATGTTAGATGGTCAACAAGGAAAATTAGACCTCCATAAAGATTCTATCCATATTTGTATTCTATTTTACTTACTGATGCTGGTCAACCTAAAACTTATGATGAAGCTATGTAGGTGGATACTAAGATTCAGTGGGAGTCTGCAATCAAAGATGAAATGGACTCTTTGCTGAAGAATAAGACATGGGATTTGTGCAAGTTGCCTATAGGTAAAAGGGCTTTACAGAATAAGTGGGTTTACAGGTTAAAAGGAGAGGATGGAGGTAAGAAACAATTTAAATCTAGGTTAGTTGTAAAAGGATTTGCATAGGAAAAGGAAATTGATTTTGATGAGATATTTTTTCCTGTTGTTAAAATGACTTCTATCTGTACTATTTTAAGTCTAGTGGATACTGAAGATTTGCATTTAGAGCAACTGGATGTTAAAACAACCTTTCTTCATGGTGGTTTGGATGAAGAGAGATATATGGCTCAGCTACAGGGATTTGAGGGCAAAGGTAAGGAGAACTTAGTGTACAAATTGAGGAAAAGTTTATATGGTTTGAAGCAAGCACCTTAGCAGTGGTATCTAAAATTTGACAGTTTTATGCATGAGGATGGTTATAGTAGGTGTCATTCAGATAATTGTGTCTACTTTAAGAGGTTGGATGATGATAGCTACATTATTTTATGTTTATATATTGATGATATGCTTGTAGCTGGGTCTAACATGGATCACATTAAGGGGCTAAAAAGCCAATTAGCACATGCATTTGCTATGAAGAATTTGGGGGCAGTAAAAGAAATCCTTGGTATGAAGATTTGTAGAGATAGGAAAAATAGAACATTGATGTTATCTCAGGTTGATTATGTTGAGAAGGTGTTGCAACATTTCTCTATGGAGAATGCTAAAGTTGTCAGCACACCTTTACCTGGTCATTTGAAATTGACTAAGGATATGTGTCCCAAGACACAAGAAGAGGATAAGATGTCCAAGGTACCCCATGCTTCATCTATAGGAAGCTTGATGTATGCTATGGTATGTACTAGGCTAGATATTGCACATGCAGTGGGAGTTGTTAGCAGCTATATGAGTGATCCAGGAATTGAGCATTGGAATGCAATCAAATGGATTCTTAGATATTTGAGAGGAACATCCAATAAGTGTTTACACTTTGGGGGCTCTACTACTAATTTAGAAGGCTATGTTGACTTAGATTTGGTAGGGTATATTGATACTAGGTGGAGTACTATAGGTTACATCTTTATTCTTGGCCGAGTAGCCGTGAGCTAGGTTTCTAGGTTACAAAAGGTTAATGCTTTATCCACTATAGAGGCAGAGTATGTAGCAGCTACGGAGGTAGCCAAGGAGATGATATGGCTTCAATTCTTCTTGCAAGAATTGAGACATCCTTAGAAGGATAATTATTTGTTCACAGATAGTTAGAGTCCCATTCATCTTGCAAAGAATTCAGCTCTGCATTCAAAGACCAAACACATACAGTTACGGTACAATTTCATTCAGTTAGTTTTGGAGGATGGACAGTTAAAGCTGGAGAAGATACACACCAATGAAAATCCAATAGATATGTTGACAAAGGTAGTAACAAGGGAGAAGCTTAACTCCTCTTCAGCTTTGGTTGGTCTTCTAGACTAAATATGAATAAAAGAATAGTAGAGTCTAGGGTGGTTTGATCCAATGGGAGCCTCATGTGGTAGTGGTATTGCTACAGGATAAGTCTCCAAGTGGGAGATTGTTGTTTAGTGTGGAGCTTGATCAGTCCCCAAGTGGGAGATTGTTAGATCATGGTGACTGATCAAGAAAGTACTGTACATACTTCATAAATTCTTAAAAAAAAATTGGGCCCTATTTTATCAAGATTTTGGGCTGACATGTAATTATTAATTATAACCCTAAAGTGGTTAAAATACTTGTATAAAAGGGCTTAGGGTTAGGGATTATTTCATAAGGTGTGATGCGAAATTGGTTCTTGTGGCAGTATTGAGTTGTAAGGGATTACAGATTGTAATCAGGTTGTAATCACTAGATCATAAAAATATTGGACTTGCTATTTGGTGGATGTAGCCTAGGGATTGGGTGAACCATGTTAAATCTTGGTGTCTTGTGTTCTTTTCTGTGTGATCTATTATTTTCTGTTATTGGTTATATTTGCATGTAATTGTTACTTTTGTTTGTGGTTTAATCCTAATAGAGGGTATGCAAGGATGACATAGAGTTATCATTTATGGCAACATAGACCTACTATGAAGAAGGAAAAGCATGATATTAGGATTTTGATGCTTGGACTTAGAAAATTTTCTAAGTATTATTTAGGAAAATATGGAATAATTTTACATTTTGATTTAGTGTGGATTATTGAAAGCACTTGAGACTATGCACATTTGAGGGAAGGATGTACATGATGTAATGAGAACGTGGGTAAAAGTGCTCAAGAACATTCATTGTATGGACAAAGTTATGGACAATTTTCCAAGTACAGGTCATAAAAAACTAATAAAATACTAGATGAAATAGTAAAGGCCTTTGGTTAAGAGATTTTTTTTGGTTTTCCAAAACAATGAATTAAACTGGTAGGGGTGACATCCTAGATGTTAATCCTCACTTAACAAAGATTTATTTCAAGTTATGGGAAATGTGCAAGATATTGAAGATTGACTAGTTAAGTAGTTTGGTATAAAGGAAGACACTTTTTGTTTCTAATAAGTGTGACATTTAATATAATGTTATAATGCATGAATGTGCACTTTGTATAATCACTATTGAGGGAAAATTTATGATAGTATAGTATTTTATAGATGTATCATAAATTTTGGTGTAGAAAGCTATAAAGGATAAATCAAATATTGAAGATATCAACTTTGCTAGAAAGGTTTTTGTATCTATATCCTTTTATAAAGCTTGTACTATTGTATATGCATGTTTGGGAAGTGGGCTCAGCTTGGTACTTTTGTATTGTAATAAGAACTCCTAAAAAGGGTTGAGGCTTATAACAAGGCCTAGTCATCTAACAATAACAAATACACTATAAAGACGTAATAGACTCCTAATAGGGTCAATATCTTTTGAAAGATATTTTTGATTAGTGAATCATTATGTGGGCACCATCTCCACCTGGGGTTTCCCTTGGCTAGGGTTTCCCTAGTTAGCAAATATTGGTGTTATGAGTTGCATTTTGTTGTGGTTAAGTTTACTTTTTGATTTGATCATATATGCATGCCTAAAGATTGTTAAAGATATCCATTATTGAGAAAATTCTTATTGAATGCTGAATTCCCCCCTCCCCCACTCTCAGTATTGCTTATTTATAAAAATATTTTCCTATTATGATATCACATCATCATATATTATATGGATAATCTTATCAAGTACTAAGCCAAGTCAAATTCTGCCTGGGTGATAGGAATGGCTTTGCCCATGGATCTATCGGCATGAATTCTCTTGATGCCTCTATCCTATTCAAATTGGCATGTACTTTCCTAATCATCATCATAACGGCCATGAAAATTTTATCACCATGATTGTTACCAAAAAATCCATCAGGCATTGGGGAAGTTCAAAGTATTATTTTTCAACTTCATATGTTATGACGATGAACCTCATTGCTCTGACCTTTGTTGAAGAGACCCCACTTAATTTGTATTTATTAGATGATGTATTCTCAATAACTTCATTGGTTATTGAAAATTTTAATTTCCACCTTGTCTCTAGTGTTTTTTTTTTTCTAATAGTTTTATTCAGTATTGGCTACCTTGATTTACTAGATTTCTTCTACCCTTTAGTACTATCATCCTATATTTTCCTGATAAACTTTATTCCTTTTTTCTTATATTATTCATCAGTATATATTTATCCCTATTTGTAAATACATTCTTCTCATAGCTCTTCATTGGGCTAACTCCTTCTTAAATGTGATGTTTACTTATTGTAGCCTTTGTTCCTCCATTTTTTCATTTTGAAGTATTCAGCCTAAGAAAACCTATCAAGATGAATCTTCTTCCATGGACCTATTGTTATAGAATAAAAGAAGAAGAATACAGTGATGATTTTATTAATGTCTTACTCAACTCCCCAGTTGAGAAAATATATGAACATCGTATCTTATCTCAGTGCTACTCTTGAGATGAATAGCTGAAGGTTGGTTCTTAGGAGCTAAATCACATATGAATGATGGGTGCTTTGTGATAATCTTCATCCTACACAAGACACCAAAAATAACCATTCTCATCATAAAAGAGATATATCATACATACATTTTGTATCCAGGTGAAAAAGTTAATGAAACATGACTTTAAATTGAAAACACAATGCAATAATTAAACTAAATTATATGTCAACATATGTAATCAACCAATTGCGTCTCTTCCATTCTCAAGCTTGAACTCTAAAAATAAACATGTTGCTTTTATAATGAGTCATGTGAAATTGAGCCAAGAGATCCCTTTCATATGAGGACTAAGAAACATGGGCACCTAGAATTCAATCTGGCTAATTTGAAGACCAAGAAAAATGTCAAGGAGGCCCATATCTATCATAGAAAATTTCTAAAACATTTTATTTGGTTGCAAAAGTGGTTTTCCTCAAGTCACTTGTTAGTAGTAGATCATCTACATAGAGTACTATAAGCAACCAAGATTCATATGTTCTCAACAAAAAAAAATTGGATTGGATTTGAATCTCATGAATTTTTGAGATAAAAGATAAGAATCCATTTTAGCATACCAAGTTATAGGTGTCTACTTGAGGCCATAGATGGAATTCTTGAGCTTGCATACTAGTGATGAATTTTAAACTTGTAAATTCATGTAGATCTTTGCCTGTAGATCACCATTAAGGCATGCATTTTTCACATCCATGTGATGAATCTTCCACCTTATTTTTTCTATATTGGAAAGAGCCAATAGATTAGACTCCATATTTTCCACATAATATTTTTTTTGATTGTAATCTTTTACGAACTTTCTCAAAACATTTTCTTTCTAGCCTTCTTTTATATCTTCTCACTTGACCATTTGATGATATCTTTATTTTGTAGATCCACTTACACCTTAAAAAATTGTGGTTGGATGGAAATGGGTCCAATTCCTAAGTTTTATTTTAAATGATAAAATTGTATTCATCATTCATGGATACTTCGCAATGGGAATTTCTTGCAATTTCTGCATAAGTTTTTGGACCATGTCCTTGAATCACATAAAGATGCATTTTATTGATTGGATTGGTATCTAAAAATGTATGAAGGGGAGCCTATATATCAGCCAAGATAATTTTTCTTTGTCTTGTCCAAAGATATACTAAAAAATCACTAGAATCCCAATTTGGAATTAATTCTGGAGTTGTAGATGAGACTAAAATAAAATTAGAATGATTACCCTTTTTTACTTTTGAGTTAATCGAAAGATACATGTATGCGACTTTCATCAAAATAGAAAATTCTCTCCATGAAGAGAATATGTTTGGAAATGTTGAACAATTAGTACCCCTTTTTGCTATTATGGATATCCAATAAAGATCTATTATTTTCTTTGAGGCTCCAAAACCTTCCTCTTTTCTATTAGAATCTATGCCTATGCACATGATCCAATAATACAAAAATGTATAACTTATTTTGTTACATGCCACTCCATGCTTCAAAATGAGTTTTACTTGTAGCAAAGTTGTGAGAATATTTTTAAATTTATGAAGCATGATTGATTTCTTTATCCCTCAATTAGAGGGAAGGGATCTAGCATTCAATATGCAACTAACCATCTCTTTCATAGATTAGTTCTTCCTCTCAACAACCCTATTCTATTGTGGGGTGCAAGGAACTCTATTGTGCAACTATATTCCTATAAAACTTCACCACAAAGATGTTGGACATAATTTTTAACATACTGCCTCCATTATCTATGTATAAGATATTGATCAATTTCTCAAATTGCTTCTAAAACATTCGATTTAAATTTGATAAAATATACCCATGTGGACTTTGTGTAATCATCAATGAATTTTCTAGGACATATCTAGCTTTTCTCATAGAAAGTTCAAGAAATGGGCCCATTAGATCATTGTGAACAAGATCTAGAGGCGAAGAGGCTCTCAATGCAATCTATTTGGAAAATTTTCTTGTAGATGATTTCCAAGAGCACAACCATCAAAAACTCCATTAGAAAATTCAATGTTAGGTAAGAATTTAACCATTCCCTATTTGCTAAGTTGTTGTATGTATATAAAATTAAAATGATTGAGTCTTTTATTATAGATTCTACTTTTCTCATTTGCATGTGTTACTAGTCTAGTATAAATTGATTTTTTAACAATGTTAGAGTGGGTGTATAGATGAGAAAAATGATTCACCTTACCAATAACAATTTTGGAGTTTTTTTTTGTGTCATAGATATTCATAGAATTTGGTGTGAATTCAACTCTCCTACTAGTTATAGTATGTGTTATTTGATACACATAAGTAAGATTATTGAAAGCTCTAGAATATATATAATATTCTAAAAAATTCCAATACCAAGCTCTACCTTTTCTATTCCAATTTCCTATGTAGGAGAATGATATCCCATGATGATAGGAGAACCAAAATATGATTTTAAAGAAGAAAGAGCATCTTTTGTGGCTTTCATGTGACGTGAAGCTCCATAGTCTATGATCCATGCATCTGAAGAATAATAAATAGATATTAATGCATGAGCATGGTCTCTATGTTTTTGTGTTTACTCTTCTTTCTTCTTCTTGACACTCTCTAGGAAAAGGATACAAAGATTATGTTCTTGAAAAGTCCGAGTCACCAGATCAATGGTTTTCTTCATGCATGATGATTCTAGATGGAAGCTATAGTTGCAATATGTGCACTTCAAATTTCTCCTTGTTTTATTTTCTTTTGATATTGTAGATCCATCTATAGGTTTGGTGTTATGTTCCTTCCATGGATTTGAATAATTCTTCCCTTTTTATTTGAGTTCTTGGTTGAATTTGGCATTATTCTTCCTACTTGCATGTAGAACAAGGGCATGGGGTTCATAATTCTTCAATATTCCAAACTTTGTAAGCTTATCCTTGTCCTATATTAGAGACCTAATGAAAGTATCATGTTTAGCATTTTCCAAGTTGCTCCTATTGCAAAATTGACTGTGTGGAAAGTAAAGACAAATACTCCATATTTTGGACCCCAATTTGACAGAATAGAAAGGATTAATTTGTTTCATTCCTTGAATTATTCAATACCACATCCTTTCAGCTGAAGGAATATAACCTTAAATTTTGTGAAGAAATTTTGTGTATTATCAAGTCTCCTTGAATTGAATAGGTTGAGCTCATTTTCAAGGATACAACCTTGCATCTCATAATGCTTTCCAAAGAGTGTCTCCAATGTATTACAAAGTTAGTTTGGAGTTTTACATTCCTCAATCTAAAATAAAAGTTATTGAGAGATGGATAAGCATAGAAGACCAAAGGCTTCATCCATGTGGTTGATGTATTTGGACTTTTCAACTGCTGAAATGGGTTCAACCTCCATATCCATAGCTATCCGATAGAAGCCTCTACTTATATGTTGAAGCATAATATTTAGTTTCAGTCAAAGTAGTTGTATAGTGTGAGAATAATAGAGGCTATAAAATCCATTCTTTGCACTCTTATTATCTGTACTTGAAAAAAAAATCTCTACCATCACACCCAAGATTTGATACCACATAGAAATGAAGAAACCTTGTTGGAAGAAAAATAAAATAAAGCTTCCAAAAGAAAATATGAAAAAATATAAAGCTATTGAATAAGAATTAAACTCTAGACTATATTGATTCAAAAATTAAACAACAAGAATTACAATATATAAAACATTGTATGTAAGTGGTGGTTGAGTTTCAATTTAGGGACTCTTCCTATTTTGAGTGGTATTATAGGGTGAACTAGATATCTATCTTTGATTGAAGAGTTAGATATTCCCTCCCCTATAAAACACTTAGACTTTGAGCTTCGACATAAGTTTTTGGGATTCCTTGGGATTTTGATGGTGCAACTCTGTGGGTATTGGCTGCTTTTGGCCTTGCTTCTCACTCGGAGCTGTTGTTTGCAAGTGACCCTCTACAATAAGGGTCAACCTCCTTCTGGGTTTCCTAAGGTAATTCCCTATGTTGCCAACTTTTTTGTTCTCTCTGGTGAGAATTTTTCACTTGTTTGGTCCTCTTGTTTGTTGATTTGGTCAATTCCAGTAGTGTTAATGGGTCCGATTTGTTCAATTTTTTTGGTTAGTGTCATCCTCAACTTTGTTGGTTTTGTGGTGTGACGGCTCTTACCTCTCTTCAGATGGGGAATTCAGGATCTTTCATTTCGGAGGGTTTTTTAAGACTTCGTTTGGCTCGGAGATATTGTATTTATCTTACAACTCTTGTTCTCTATATAAAGCTCATTTTTTGGATGAGGTTCTGGATTTCAGTAGTGGGTTCCTTGGCTTGACTCAAAGGTGTGCCGTGCAAATCCCTATTTTTTCCCTTGTGGATTGCTTCATATGGATCATGAGGTTTTTCTATAAGAAGCATTGGAGACTAGCAGGTACTATTGTTGCAGAGTCTTATCTTGAGATTACCTCTGTGCTAGTTCAGGGAACCTTTCTAGACCATCTTTTGGTTGTGGGTGTCTTTGACATTTGGAAGTGTTCTGTTGGAGAGCTGAATATGTTTAGTCTTAGTATATCATGTTTCACGGAGGCCAAGAGATGTTTTAGTTGCTCTCAGATTGTTCTTTTCTCTCCTTGTCTAGCTAATAATAATGGTGCTATCTACCCATTCGGTTTTCAGAAGGTTTCTCTGATTAGGAGTTCTGTGCTTAACCACTATTCTATTTTGAAGCTCTATTTTGGAGGTTTTTTTTGTTGTTCTTCTTCTTTTAACCAAATAGATGCTGATAATTTTTAAGGGCCCGTTTTGGTGGAGGGCTGTTCTCAGTTTCTAGTGTTGGCAGGTTTTGGAAGATTCTATTCCATGGTGAGAGTCCAACTCTTTTCTTGTAATATGTTTTGTGGGACTCTTGTAGTTTTTTCTAAAGGCTCTGAGAGCCATGACTATACTAAGTTATGGTTTGGGAAGCCTCAAAACTCCAATGATCGTTCTTGTGTAGAAAACCGGTCTAATTGGTGAGACCATCTTGTGTTGCTGATCTCTCTTTGGCAGCTGGTTTTTATATTCCTTATCTTTTGTGTGTTTTTCTGTTTAGGGCTGTTAGATCTTATCCTGATCATTTTGTTGCAGTGATCCATCTTGGTCGAGTTCTAGATCCCTGTTAAAATCTATTTCTAAGGAAACCTGGATCTCCTCAAAACCTTCTTTTACCCTATTCGAAAACATCAAGAGCGCATAAAATTTGCAAATCTCAAATCAATTTTAATAATAAATCTACAATTTCAATAATAAAGTTCTGCATTCAATGTAAATGGTATTATCTCTATTATCAGCATGGGTCTTGTCGCCTAATCAAGCCAACGTGCCTTATCAAGTCAAAGTATTAAAACGATTTCCTTGGTGGAGTCGGCTGGTTCACTGAAGCTAGATTGGTTGTTGTCAACCACTATTCACTACATTCTTTCCTCTAGTGATTTCTAAATTTGTCCACGCTTTTCATCATTTGGTAAGCAGCTATATTATTTTGGGTGCATACGAAATTTGATGGGCAAATATTTGTCACCATATTCTAGTTTGATTAGGAATGTCGCTATCCTGAGCTGGACTTGATAACGAATTTCAGCTACTTGGGTTTTGCAGATTGCTTTCTATTTCTAGTGATATCTTTTCTAAGAAGCGTCATGTCAATTTTGATTGTCTATAGAAATTGGAGCGTATTCAATGCTTTCGGTAAGAATCAGCCAATTGTATTACTTTAGCTGTAGGTCCCTGTTCCTCTATCGCCATATAATTACTTTAGAATTTGGCCGAGTTTTAGTTCGATTGGTTTTGAATGACAATTTAGAACTTTCTTGCCAAACTTTCGCACTTTAGTCGCTCGATTCTGTGCAGGCACAGATTCCGTGCACTAGATGGTTGGTGAAAGGGAACCTACGGTATTTCTTACGTGATAACTTGGCTTATATATAATTTCAATACGAGTCATTGCTATAAGTGGTACGACTTTTATATGTAGAATTAGATCTAATAGATAATATAAATAGTTTTGATTATACCATGATTTTGGTGTTATATGTTTTTATATTTCAATTTTTTTTAATTAAATTTTTTTGGGTCGACTATTTCATTTAGTTTGTATTGAATGACAACCTACCAAACACACATTAAACTAAATGTTTTTTTTCTTCAAATCATGAACACATGTTGGTTTATATATGATGTCTCATGAAATTTGAGCCTTAAGCCATCAATAGAAAATTTGATTTGTTGATTAGCTAGGGTCTACAAGAATACATGCCATTTTCTTTGAATTCATAATAGTAATTAGAATAGTTTATGTGCTACCCATAAAAGGCTATCATATTAATCCCTACCAAGATACTATTGCTTGAGAAAATCATTCATTTATATCTAAAATTTGTAATTGTAGGTGGTTCAACTTTGTTAGGAGCTCTCATTCACAATAAGTATTCACTCTTCCTTATTTTGAGGAAGAAAATTTTCAATGGTCAATAAAAGACTCTCATTTTAAAAATACTTCTTTATGCATTTTTATATAATAGATTATATATAATTTTAATTATGACATGATTGTAATGTAATATGTTTCTACACTAGATAGTTGATGAAAAGTGAACATTGTGATAATTTATGCATCATAGTTTGACTCTCTAAAATTGGAATAACGCTCATTGCCCTGAGTGATGCCACCTTTATACACAAAAAAATCTTTATAATAGGCCTACTAGACTCTGCAAACTATTTTGATTGTGGCATGATTTTAGCATAATTTGATTGGCCTTTGGGCCTTCCTTAAGATAAAGTGACATATCTAATTTATTTATTTACTTTTTAATAGTTTTTTATTTATTAAATGAGTTTTGAGAGACTCGGAATCCATCAAAATATTGTTGGTTTAGAATCAAAATGAAATCTTCTCATCATTTTCTTTTAATTATCAGTTTATACATGATGTCTCCTATACTCTCTTTTCAAGATCATCCTCTCGATAAAAATCTATGGGTCTATACTTCAATGAACTTTTTTGAGATCAAAATTAAGACTCTTGTACACCTTCTTCTAGAACAAAAAAGAATAATATTTTTATCCTTAAATAGAGTGAAACATTGTTTTGGTGAGTTACCATATTAAAATGTTTCATATTGCTATTAATTGCATTATCCAAGATGTTATTCATAAATTTGGGATTATTATAGGAAACAATGTTTTTGATATTAAAAAGCAACCAAAATAGGGGTTGACCCATAACAGAAATAAGGTTGAAGATTAGTTAGACGTCAATACCATATGATTAATCAACTCCCTTCCTTAATTTCAAAAACTCCCAGAATAACATATTTCTGTAATTAAACTTACTACATCTGCATCTATCAACTAACATGTTGTCATAAATTTACAAAACTAGCCCACTTTATATCTGTGGGCCCAAGCCAAGCCTAGTGATTAATAATAGAGAAGGCCCCATGGGCCAAGCAGTAACTAGTAAACAAAATAAACAACAAAAGAAAGACAAGAGATCAGGAGCTAATTCTCCTTCTTTTGATTGTTTGGGTTCTCTAGTAACACATGCAGCCAATCATATGCCAAAAAGCCATATAATGAATGGGTGGTCTCCATCTCCTTGGTGTTGTTTCTCTCCTCCTTCTCTACCAAAAAAAGATGAAGGGTAGTTTAAGAGGAATGCATCACACAAATAGAAAAGTTTGCAACCCTATTAAACTTGTCTACCAAGTCTTCATTTTTTTTGACAAATAAGTGATGGACTCCTTCAATTTTGAAAGATCTAGATTAACTAGAGGTTGTTTATCAATAGTAGCTTGAGACACATCCTTTCCCTCCTTTCAAGTATTACCCACACTAGTTTATCACCCTGAGCTTCCATTGTCTTCTCCACCCCCTAGTTCTAATCATCCATGTTAAGGATCCTAACATCTGAGAGGTAACCATCCCTTTCTCACCCCTATCACTTCCTTTCTCAAATCCATGGAATTTGTCTCAATTTTAAAGGTATCCAACACATGAGATGGGATTGGACAATCCTAGATGCCACAAATATCCTCTTCATTCTTTTCTTTACTAGTCATATTTTTCTCTTCCTTCTCTCCATAGTTTCTCCTTGTAGCTTTCCTTTTGTGTCTAGGGCTACCTTTCTTTCTACAGCCCTCTGTGGAATCATAACTAATAAGTTTTTTTCTTTACCAAGAGGGGTAGAGGGATTCTTAGCTTCCAATTTCTTACTAGACCTATTTGTTCCCCTCTTAGCAACAACACTAGTACTTTCCATGTCTAACACATCAATTTTCTCCATTTTGACCTTTCTTATTGTGGCAGAGAGTTCCTTGTCATCCTGGATTTTTCCTAAAGGGGACAAAGTTTGGGTAACATTAGTGATTTAAAGTGGGGAAGTGGTTGGGATAGGAATATGAGGGTTTAGGCGTTTGTGAAAATGGAATAGGAGAAACATCAAGGCTTGGTAGTAAATAGTGAAACTCTTACCCTATTCTCTCTTCTTAAAAATATTCCAAATACAATCCTCCATAGAATGCAATAGCAAGTAAGGAAAGTAGATAAATTCCCCTTTACCTATCCTCCATGGTGATGTATCTCATATCCACATAGAAAACCATATCCCTAAGTTAAGGCAACTTGTCTCGAGAAAATCCATTGTGAAAATGAACATGGGCCTTGTTAGGTCAAAAAAATTTCTCAAGCTTGTTTCATCTGCAACCCTTAGCTACTTTCTCCATCTTTTTCCTTTGAAAGGAAGGCTAGTAGTGTTAACAAGAAATTTCTTAGTAATTTTAGATAAATATCCATTCATAGTCACCTAGTATCTCTTCCATGAATAAAAAAATTGCCAAGAGACCTTCTCATCATGGTCTTCAATGCACTCCATAAATGGAATTATACCTTATTCCCACATGTAAGTTGAAGCATCCTTTGCTTTCTTAATGGCTTCTTCGATTTTGGGTGGCTCAATCCTAGCATTAGCACTCTCCATCTTATCTTCTTCTCCAAGCTCAATCATCAAATCATTAACAACTTATCTCATCTCAACAACCATACTACCTGAAAGCTCAAGCAATATGTGTAGAGAACCAAGAAGATAACTTTTTCTTTTGTGACAACAAAGTAAAATACTAACAAGGGATTTTTGCATGTGAGAGTGGAATAACAAATATTTTCTTCATGCCACCTCATCTTTATTTTGTAACCTTTCCATAAAAATGACTACTAAGAATTGGAAAGTTTCATTCTTTGGGATTGTAAAAAGTCATTCAAAATCTTGTCTTGGGTTACAGACCTACACTTAGCATAAAGGGTCATAATTAGGATATTTTTTACACTAATGATCTAGTTTAAAGTCATCATTCTAAAAACCCTAGCCTTGTAATTCACCAACATAAAAATGACTCCTATAAACCACTCATTTAAAATGGTCATCATTACATCAAAATATTTTCTTTTGAATGAGTGATAAAATAACTGCTGACAATTCATACTCCCGTTCCCAAGTTTGGTGATTGATTAGATAGTGTTCATATGACTCCAAGCTATTCATTACTTGATTCCCTTTGCGTTACACATAGCATCTATTTAATAACATTTGAGTGTCCCTTATTATTGTCATGCCATGCCAAATCATATTGCATACCACTTTAATTACCTCAATGACAAGTAAGGAATCTATCTCCACACCTAGTTTTTGAATTTCCCAACTAATATTAGTCTCCAACCCTAAGAGGAGATCCCCTCTACCTCATTACTAGACATATGACCATAATTACCCATATAACCCTTAATGTAATTTACTTATTCATCATAGATGGTCCCACTCGTAGCCACCTTACCATTTCTTCTTGATCCACCAAAATTAAGTTTCTACCTATTTGGGGGATAGGGGGTGGTTGGAGGGTGACTTCCATCTAGTACCCTTTCTTTTCAAGGCCTTTGTGTTATCCATTTTTCCCACTAGGTGAACTATATCCCACACCTCCACCCAAGTCTTGTCTACTTGTAATGGGGGGTGAGGGAGAGCTTCCATTTCCAATTCAGATTATATTATCTAATTAGGGCCATAGTTATTAGAAAGACCATCTCTAGGGGGGAGGGGGTAAATTTCTCTCTGAATATATGAGTATTTCACTCTTTCCATATTCCAACATATCTAGGGAGGGCGTCTCTCGATAGAATTTTGATAAGGGGGTGTTGGGTGGGACACTTCCAATTTAAATTAAATTGTTGAGAATAACTGTTCAAGAGCCAAGAGATCCCCATTTGATTAAATAGATCCTGATAGATTTGAATCAAGTATGCGCATTAAATTAGGAGTTGGGGGATCTACTCCTCTTCACAATTTCACATCACACACTAATTAACCATTCAAAAACCCCTCTTTTGGAGATTATCAATCATGAGGATACTATTATGCATCACAAACCAGTAGAATAAATTAATCTTGGGGAGGAAACAAGAATATCAAACCTCCCTCTAGTTTGAGGAGCCTCCCTCTCCAACAATACTATAATAGGTTGACTTCACATTGAAATCCCCCCAAGAGGTTTTTGTCCCAAATTACTTTATTTTTATTATTTACATCTAGGAAGGAAGGGATACAAGATTCTTTTAGAATATTTACCATTTCCTCATAGAGTGCTTTATCCATAAGGTTAAGATTGCTTATATTAAGAACTCTCTATTTTCCAGTCCCAATATAATTTACCAACTTGATCTCAAAGTTAATTTTCTAGTAATGGAAAGTCCCCAAACCATTTGTCATCCCAGAACCTAACCAAATTCCTATTTTTAATGTTCCATCTGACCCCACCCCTTAAGATATTCTTGCTCTTAACATTAGTCCAAGTCCATGATCCATTAGGGAGATCTTCATTTTATGAAACCTCATTAAAAGACCTTCCACATGGGTATTCAACTCCCATAATTTTGCGCCATCTAGCCACATCCTGAGCCACTCTTCATCCAATTTTATTCATGAATTCCTTATTTAAGTCCCCTATTCTCTCTAGGTTCAATCCCCCTTGATATTTTGGTTTGCACACTTTCTCCCAGCTCACAAGACTCATTTTCATTTTTTCCTCCATTCTTGACCATAGAAAATTTCTTTGAATTCTTTCTAGAATGTCTCTGAAATGGCTTGAGATCTTAAATAATGACAAAAAGTAAACCAAGATCCCTTGAACTAAGGCAACAATAAGTTGAATTTTCCTAGCACTATTAAGCACCTTACCATTCCATCTCACTGACTTCTTTCACATTCTTCTCACAATTGCATTTCAAAATTTAGGAGTAACTTCTTTCACTATGAGGGGGAGCCCAAGATAGGTGTCAGGGAGGGTTGCCTTTGACATTTTAGTTCCCTTGTTATCCTCTGTTGAATATCTAGATCTCCATGTTGAAGAAATACAACTTCTTGTTCTAATACTTTATATGATATCTTGAGAACTTCGCATATTGATTCAAAACTTTCTTAAAATCTTTGGCTTCCCTAATAGATGATAACCCATATAGGAATGTCTAATCAAAAAATTGTTGTAGTACTTTTGGTGAAGGATTCATAGAAAGGTTGACTCCCATAATATTTCCCTGGCTAGCCATGAAAGGAGCTTTTCTCCAAGGAATTTTGGCCACCATTATAAAGAAATAAGATGACAAAGGGTCCCCTTGTCAAAGGCCCCTTTTAGATTTATAGAGTTCCCCCAAGGACACACTGATGAGGACTAATAATTGAATCAAATTAATCATTTCCCCACTTAAAGAATTGAATTTCTCCATGAAGCCAAAATTTTCTCCTAACTTTATCATAAGCTTTTGAGAGATCAAGTTTCATAGCCATACCCAAATTTGGATTCATCTCCATGGATACAATCATAGAGCTTCATGATAGTATTTTTATTCTTATGTTTAGGGAGTGGCCTATGAAAGAAATCCATATTACTATCCCCTTCTGTAAGACATTGAACTCTAGATCTCTTCTTCCAGAAGACTTCTTCTCTTTCATTAATTTCCCTCCATTTCCTTCACCAAACCTTTTCATCCTCATGAGTAGCCATAGATAGGTTTTCCTTTTCCACACCCTCCTAAATCTCTTCTAATTTACCTTCTATCTCCTTCTTCTACTTGAAAATATCACCAAATGAAGACTTGTTCGAAATCATAACCTCTCTTCTAATATTTTCTAGCTTCTTGGCTATTCAAAACATAGTCATACCTTGGACTCCTATATTCCACCACTGAGTAACACAATCCCTAAATTAAGGATGGAAGGCCACATTATCTCATACTTAAAGGGTTCCTTCCTATGGGAACACATGTTCATCCATTTAAACAAGAGCATGGAGTGGTCTGAAATAGTCCTCGAGAATGCATGAAAGGAGGTGTAAGGAAGAATGTCCTAGTCAACTAAGATGAGCACTTTATCAAGCCTAACTTGGATAAGGTTATATCCCAAATGATTTTTGGACCAAGTATATGAGACTCCCTATAATTCCATACTAAAAAAATAATTTCTCTCAAGGAACCCATCCAAATCATGCATACTCTCTAAGAATTCCTAAAGTTTTTCAAGCTTTTTCTAAAGGGTACAAGGGAGTATTAAAATCTCCCACACAAATGATTTTAAAACCCTTGTAGTTGTCAATACATAAAGAGGCCTCCTCTGAAACTTGCAATCTCCCCCCTAGTATTTGGAGGATAAAAATTAATAAGAACATAGCTATTGACCTTATCAAAAAATGTCATAGCAAAAAAGTGAGGATGCCTATGGATCTGAACCCCATCAAGTCTATCGGGATTCCACATCATTGTGATCCCTTTGGAGACATCAACCACTTCACTATAGGAATATTTAGCACCTTTACTCATATAGCTTGCTATTTTATCCAAATTGTGTTTATTCATCTTAACCTCTTAAATGAGAATAATATCGACCTTATGATCATAGATCATATTTTTCAAAGAAAAATATTTCTGTTGGCTATTAAGGTCCCTTATATTCAATGTGATAAAAAGTGAGGATGCCTATGGATTTCAACCCCATTGAGTCTATTGGGATTCCACATCATTGTGATCCCTTTGGAGACATCAACCACATCACTGTAGGAATATTTAGCACCTTTACTCATATATCTTGCTATTTTATCAAAATTGTGTTTATTCATCTTAACCTCTTAAATGAGAATAATATCGACCTTATGATCATAGATCATATTTTTCAAAGAAAAATATTTCTATTGGCTATTAAGGTCCCTTATATTCAATGTGATAAAATTCATTTCTTACCTTTTTGAATGTCTTCCAAGGTCTTTTTCCTCCCACAAGGAATGTCTCGGGACATCACCTTTTTCCTTGTGACTCTTGTACGTATCCTACTAATTCTCATCTCCAAGCCCACATCCACCTTTGGTTGGCCATGAGTCTTCTTCTTGGGTTCCTACCATCCTCCACAAATAGTGAGAAGGGAATGGAAACAACCAGAGCTACCTAATCACATGGTAAAGAGATTATAAGAGTAGCCTTCTAAGCGGGGTGGTCTTCCCATTTGGTGGACATTAAAGGTGAGCTCTCCATGTTCTTCACTTTAGTCTATGGGGTAGTAAAAGAAGAAGATCTCTCCCGAAACCCATCCTTCCTTGATGGAGATGAAAGCACCTCCTATTAAAGCTTTATCTTTCTCCATGATATAGGTTTGAACCACCTCCTCACCTCCTATATCTAATGGGATCTCCCCTTCTTCAAGATGACCATTGGGGTCCTCCATATTACCAAGTTTCTTTGGAGAAGAGACAAGCTTCTCAATATTTTCTATAAAAGGGTAGCCCTACATATAGTTAGCCCACCTCTCTAACTCTTCCATAGGTAGCAGGGGTGGATTAGAAGCCACCCCTAAGGAACAACCTAAATCCCTATCCTTTGGCATACATTCTTCTTGTGTAGCCTATTTCCTTTCATTTTTCCTTCTTTATTCATTTTAGGCTTGAAGTTGGTGACCACATGGCCAAACTTCTTACATTTTTGGTGATATAAATTTGCATTCTCATAGATAATTGTCTATGTTGAAGACCCCCATTCATATTTTAATGTAATAATTCTTGGTATGGGTTTTCTCACAATCACATTGACATAGAACCTAGCGAAGCCCAACCAATATTTGTAAAGGGTGACAACATCCACCTTGATGTAGTGGCCAAAGGAGTCACCTATCCATTTGAAAACATTCTTATCCTAGTATTATAAGTGAAGGCCTGATAGTTGAACCCAGACTGATGATATTTCATGGATAAAACTCAACTTCCATTTTGCCAAAGCAATACAATGTTTACCATAGCTCCATGTTCCTGCCAAATGTAGTTTCAATCCTCATCAATAGAAATTTTGAATAAAGAGAGAGTGCCCACCATAGAAAAAATCTCCATCATTCCTTTTAACTTCCATTTTGTCGATACCTATCTCCTAACCATCTCAATGGTAGATTTGTAGGACATGAACCTACCCACCAAATTCACGAGGAAATCTTGAGAAATAGTTTCCACCCCTCAATCTAGAAGAAGGCTCTCTATACCATTATCTTTATGTGAAGCTATTTGAAGATCCATAAGTGGGCACTAGGGTCAAACTATCCCACTAGCACACTTTTCTATTTTGATTTCAGGATTTCAGCATTCCTAATTATCTTCTAGGCTAACCTTGAGACCAATTCTTTGAAGAAACACCAAATCATCTAAGATCCCCATATCAACCCTAGAAGTCAATAGCTTGTCAGTGTTGAAGGAAATCCTTGAGACAGGGGGGTCCCCATTTGCAGTGATGACAATAAGTAAATCCAGACAATGGAATTTTAGGTCTAGTAGGGACAAAACATCTAGAGAAGATCCCACCATGAGCGTAGGTTGAGGCTAGGACAAAGATGCATGTTATAGAGCCAAAAAATTCAAGTGTGTTTACTTTTATTTGTTTTACAATGTTTAATATCCTTATTATGAAAATTTTTTGTAAAGACTCATAATGTTATATTTTCAAACCATTTGACAATTACAAATTTCATAAGGACTACTTGTAGTTATCTCCTCTCTTGCATATGGTGCTACATTATACTGAAGATGGGTACATTGTCATCATCTCTAAGAACATGGTACAATATATTTCAAGCTATTTGGCCGACTATCCTAGAAAGGAAGCCTTCTCATTTTGTTTGATGTAATATTTTTCAACATCTACAAATTGGTTCTAAGGAAACTTATGTAGTGTGTTAAGGTGTTCTTAATGCTCATTTGGAAAATGATTGTATAAACCCATAAGGTGCACCAATTATAATCCAAAGTCTATGAGGGTAACTTAAGCATTAGTCTATGTGAGGGGTTGGATAAACCATTTTACCTATTTTGTAATTAAATTAGAAAATATCACGCTCCTTCTTTGAATATAGAAAATCTTTTGATATGTTTATTCAAGTTCATGGTATTTTCAAACCCCTTTTCCTTACAAAAATGTCAAGGTATATGATTTTCCTAGAATTTTGCTTGGATTTCCTTTTAAATAACCTTAGGCTTGGCATCCTTTTATGGTGGAACTAGTTTCAACACATGGAGGGAAATCAATTCTCTTCTATTTTCTCAATTTTATTTGATTCTAATTTTTTTAATTTATAATAAGGTGATAATTTATTCCAATCTATTTATGTATATGTAAATGCAAGAAAACAATGTTGCAGTTCAATTAAAAAATATTAAGTTTTTTAATTCATTGGCACAATGTCTTGTGCAATGCTTCTATAGCTCTTTGAACTTTTACCATTATTCTAGGTTGTTCATGGACTGTAATAATCACTCAAGACATAATCATACTACTTATGGAGACTATGATACACATTCTCATCCTTCACAATGTCTTGTATGATGATCAAATTAATTAATTCATTAAGAATGACCACTACACATATAGCAAGCTAACAACAGTAGTATGATAAATTATCCCCCCTTGTTGGGCTACTATATTGTCTAGCAAGGATAATTAACCCAACGATGAAAATAGATAAATAAAGATGATGGTATTCTATGTTAAAATCCTTCCATTGGTCTTCTGGATCTACCATTGTATGGATAAATGAAATGATTGAGACAATTTATTTCTTTGTCTAGTGCATTAGCCATTGCCTTGCAACTGTCCATATTTTATGATTTGTTTTAAGATTTTATATGATATATGGAGAAACAAGAATGAGCCAAGTCTACCTCCATTAAGAAATACTACATTAACTACCTTGTATTTTTCTGCTTCTAGTTTATGTTTTTGTCTATATTAAATTTATATATCTTGCTCAGTCTATTTGACTTAATTAGAAAGTGAATTTTAATCTTCTAAATATTTATTTTTTAAATTTTATATTAATTTTTTGAATTAATAACTTACCTTAATTTTAAAAAATTATTTAAACTTATAAACCTACTTACAACTACAATTAAGGAAAAATGATCACAACAGCTTACAACTTATATGTAAAACTACATATATCTCCCACTATCTTTCTTAATCTAAGCAATATTATTTTTCATCCTCCCTTTCTTTTTGTCCTCACGAATCATAATTTTTATTATATAATAGGATTCTATTGTATTAGCATTGGAGAATCTTCTCATTTCATTCATTTTCTACCACCTTATCTTCTATGTTTGCCCATGCACAGGTTGTTGACTGACGATGATGAATATTTTGGGAGGTCGGACAAATTAATTACAGATCTGAAAGGCAATAATTCAACATGTCAGCATGCATTAATAGGAAAAAGCAGTAAAAATCAAACTCAAAATGATAATTTGGAAGAAGGTTCGGTTATGAGTCAATGTCATATTCCTCCACCTAAATGCCGTGGACAATATAACATGAATCAAATTATACAAGACGTGTTTCATGAGCAAAGAAAATCATTCAAGCCTTCAGAGAAATCTTGTGCAAATGATAATTGTAACCAAGAAAATTTGAACCAGGCGTCATCACAGACAAGTTTCAAGGTCAGGTTTAATAGCTATTCCAATTTTCTTTAAAAATAAAATCCTACTAAATTCGTTCTCAAAGCTTTTTCTCCATATTAATGAAGATGATAGGTTACTTGTTTTGAATAAGTTTTAGATTCTTTATAGCAGTCTCTTTCCTTGAAATGTACACGAATAAATTTATTACAGCCTCTGATAGATAGATTAAATATTAAAGTCTTCTGATAGGTTCTTTTCTATTTATTATTTATTTTGACAGGCCAACAACTTTGAGAGTTTTCTTCGCTTGTTATTATCCAATGAGCAATGTCAACAAAGAAATGTTCAACAGCCATTAAAGTGGAGGGTCCATCAGGAACCATCATTGGTAGAAACACAGAATCATGAGAGTGGAAACGCAGCTACTACTCAACATAACAAAAAACAATGGGAGATTCCTGACAATGATTTCTCTCCTAACAAAATGATTAAATCTCCGGTAAGTCACAATGGATCAATTACTGGTGGAATTAGAACAGAAAATACTATTAACTTGGATTTGACAATGTCAATCTGACATATTATTTGCAATAGAATGGCATTCCATATTGTAAATATGATATGTAGTTTCATCATGAAGCTGTCGAACAAATAGATATTTTATACAGAATTTAATTGAAAAAGTAGGTTTATCAATTGCTTCATGACAAATCTGGTTGTGATGTCCAGTGTTCAACTTGAATTATCTATATGTATGGGATGTGCGTAATATTAAAACAACGAGTTAAAATATTTACAGAATGTAAACTTTCTTTTGAGAAAATGTAAATTTCCTCAACTTAAAACTTTCATTGGAAAATATAAATTTTTTACATCTAACAAAATTTAACTATATTCAAGTAATTTTAGGTTCTGCTGCCTGTAAATTTGAACTTGAAATTTGACGGTCATTTTGTTGAAATTTTTAGATAAATCTGGTTTGTTCTCCAGCCTTCCGTTGTCACCTCCCTGTTAGGAGCTCTCAGAAGTTAACAGCAGTTAGTTAATGCTGCTCAGATTTTAGCAGATCTGATTGAAGAATAATATCTTCAGCTGGCTTGTGCAGAACAGTCATATACTTTTATTTTTGATAGGTGAATTTGAAATTTAAGATTGTTGGGAAAAGATTTGTGGATAGCAAGTAGACAGAAGGAAACAATATTTTCATTCTTCATTAAGTCAAAGTGCGAGCAACAACAAAACGAAAATATTCAGTGTATGTGCAACAATACTGTGTGAGTTTTTGAGTTTGAATGTGCTGTGAGCAAGGATTTCTCTTAACATTCTCTGTAGGTGCCAGCGCGCAGATTTATGAGATCTTTGTGCAGCTCCACGTGTTTGGATGTTGATCTAGAATGCTTCAAGCTAGTTTGCAAATTGTAGATTAAATCAGTAGTTTATATTTCTGAGTTTATGGGTTTGCATTTTTATATTTGTAATAGTTTGTTTCAGATTTAATAGAAAGCAACAAAGAATTTTGCATGCTTTCATTCATCTGTTTTTGGAAAAAAGAGGGGTAAAAGTTTATTAAGACAGAAAGGATTACAACAAGGAGCTCTGTCCTCAACAACAAGTTCATCAAATCTTTGTAATAGTTCAAGGGGAAGCTGCCCTCTATCCATTATATTCCAGTCTGGAGCATGATCAGAGGCCCATTTGGCCAAACAATCAACAGCTCTGTTCCATTCATGAGGAATATAATGAACTCAAGAGAGGTACAAAGGAGAAGAGTCTGATTAACAACAGTGACCACATTTTCATTTAATTTTTAATTCTTTTGTGTATTCTTGTGATTGGGGAAATCAAAGTTGCACTCAGCTACAATGTTTTGTGGATTTTAATTTATTCACATAGTAATAGAGCTATTTGATCCTCAATCCTTATAAGTTTTGTGCATTTATTTTTCTAGGTATTTGATGCTTTTTGTTTAGGAGAAATTATTCAAGATGAAGGAAAGAGTTGGGAGTAAAAGCCATCCTTTAATGTACAATACTATGATATTTGGGCAAAGAAGATAAAAATCATTATGGTTGCAAATGATTTGTAGGAGATTGTTGTAAATAGATTTGTTGATGCAATTAACACAACTCAAATTTTTACTGTATCCAACAATCAAAATAATCAGTTTATGGAGCCACGGAGGAAAATTACAAAATCATTAAGTTTGATTGAAGCAGCCTTGACAGATGCAATATTTCCTAGAATAGAAACAACTAATTAAATTTAAAGGAATCCTAGAATATCTTCTGAAAAGGTGTTAAAGGAATTGTTAAATTTTCTTGATGGATCTATTGATGCTTTGAAGAGATTTTGAGAATCTTTTCATCAAGGATAATGAGCCCATTTCAAATTTCATCTAAAGAGTCTTTGGTTTGATAAACTGTTAGAGAAAAAATGGAGATTATAGGAAGGAGGAAAAATAGTGGAGGAAATATTGAGAAGTCTTCCCCAAAAGTTTGATATGCCTAAGATTATCATTGAAGAGGAAAATGATCTCTCCATATGAAGTGTTGATGAGTTGATGAGTTCTCTCCAAACCCATGAGGAGTTCCTTAAAATGTCAAAAATATTATTTTCTCAAGAGAAGTCTTTCAAAACTCAATACAATGCAAGAGATTGGGGAAAGGAAGAAGTAGTGAAGGACAAGGCTATAGAGATAGAGTTTGTGGGAACTCTAAGAAAATAAATGGTGGAGGAGATAGCTCATGATGAGTAGGTATACATGACAAATAAAGAAACTCTTAGAAAAACTCTAGAGGAGTAAATAAGAACAAATCAAACAAGAGAAAAGCATAGTGTTATAATTGTCATAAAATTAGGCATTATGCAAGTGAATTCTGAAAAAAACCAAGGTGATCAATTGAGGCAATGAAAAAAGGTGGTTGATGTGAATGTAGGTGAAGTAAATCATCCCATAACATTTATCACATGCAACATTCATGAAGAAGGTAAACTTGTCATCTTGCATTTGGATATTGACTCCAGTATCTAAGAAAAATAGAAAGAAGATTTTGTATTGTAGTGAGTAATGCATACAAGGCCTTTGTATAAATAGAATTAAAAACTATGATGGTTACATAATTGGTAGCCAAATTGAAACAACTACTATGTCAACCACTAATATATTAATTCTAACATTCCCCCCTCCCCCACCCTTATTACATTAGGTTTATAAATAGATCATCATCTTTCCAAGAGGTTTAATGAGTACACGAGTAACCTATGAAGAAAAGGCATAGATTTGGAGTTGAATGTGGTGCTCAATCACCTATTGTTGAATATTATGACAATCAACCTCAATATGTTTAGTATACTCATGAAAAATGGGATTCTCAACAACTTTAAATACACCTTGATTATCAAAAAAATGAAACTATTCTTTGATCATCTGAGGTATCCATATCTGCTAAGATGTGATGAAACCATATCACCTCACTCCCAACTTCTCATGCAACCTTATATTCGGCCTCTATGGATGAAATAAAAGAAACATTTTTCTTCTTAATCATCCATGAAGTATGGCCATATCCAAGATGAATGACATACCATGATGTTGATTTTTAGTCATCTAGAAATCCTACATAGTTGAAGTTAGCATATCCTTCCATTATAGAATAGCATAAATCTATTCTAGTATATGTCAAGTAAATGAGACTTCCAAAAAGCCATCTATAGAGAGTCATATCTGCATGAAGTGTAATGCCCCGCCAAGGGATCCAAAGAATTAACCTAGAATTTCACTAAGTTTGGTAGCATTTATTTATTTATTTTTAAACATGAAAGTAAATACCACATATAACTTAAGCACCATAACGGAAGTAATAGCATTGTCCATCTAAAAGTAAACGTAACATTAATCATAGATTACATTCTTTAAGGATCCCTTAACGTTGAATTACATCTAAGTCAACTAACATTATTGAATCCATCTAATACAACATCCACATGAAATAATAATGATAAGTCCAATGTTTATACATTACATTTCAAATGTTCAATCATCCATTGTACATGTCACAGGGTATGAAAAGCTTAAAAGAATATACATATGTGAAATATGGTACATCATCCTATTCTAATCCATGATACATCAAAGTAAAGATAATCACATGTCATACATGATACACCATCATAGAAGATATAACATCCATCATAAAAGATCAAACATAATAATCTAAGTGTATGGTTCCCCCCAATCGTAAATAGAATCATTAGACCATCGTGGGCCCTAGCCATCCCTCCGTGCGTAACATTCCAAATTAGTGAAGAGATCATCGGTATTAACATAGTAGGAATGTCACTCCTAACATATACTATATCATATGCAGAAAGTAATCTAACATGTAAAAATAAGCATAAGATAACATCATCTAACATATGCTAATCATCAATGAAAGGATATATATCCACCATCATGAAGGACGCATCAGCCACAATGTCTCAATGAATCTCAAATGATAAGAGTGGAAAAACACTACCGCCCAACCGCGTGGTACCTAAGTGGTCCACTCCCACCGTGCTGAGGAGATAATCTCAAGTCCCAAACAGGCTATCCAAAACACATAGCATAAATCTCTATAAGTCTAGGAATCCTAAAAGTATACTAACTCAAAGGTTCCAATCACAAAACCGACATCTAATCCCAGAGGCACACAAAGACATGTAGGAACCTACTATGCAAGCGGGAAAGTGTCATCGCATTTATCATGTACAAGTTACCCTAGCAGTTAGCTAAACTCCACGGGTCCATACTGATCCTCATGCGGCCACTAGTATCCTCTCATATTGATGAGGCATACTATCGAATGCAAGGTTGCAACCATGTGTTCTCTCTACTCCCATCCTAGTCTGTACAAGCACTCGAGGCATGGGCGAGAACAGAACAATTATCTTTTTAGGTTCATTTAGTTAGTATTAGGTGTGAATGTTTTCACTTATTAACCAACTTACAATGAGTTACCTTGGCAGCCTCTTAGGGCCCCGACCCTCATTGCAAGCCACTTTCTGACACTACATGCAAATAACCTACCCTAAGCTCATGGAATCATAAATCTCAAAATCAGAAAAGATAATCCATAATAAAATTACCAAATATGCATAAAAGCATCAAATCTCCATGAGAAAGCATCCATAGAAAATCATGACCACAACAACTCTCTATTGGCAACTGAAGCATCACTGATAATCAAAAGTATCCATTGGTTCTCAATAACCAAAATATATCTCAATCATACCAATCGAAGACTCCAAAATGGTTGAGTCAAAACATGTCACAACATGACATCATAAAATAATATTTCAGTCCCATCATGGTGACTAGAAAATAACCAAGGACAACTTATCGATGAACCAAAAATGGTTAAGTCAAATGTCTCATACATAAGAATCTCAACTATAACAATAAGTAAGTACATACATTACATAGAGCATTCCATCACATAACCATGGTTGGATTTATAAAGATTGAGATTAAAACATCATCATGACATCACAATCACATAACCCCTAAGCCTCTGGTAGACATCCTATAACTGGTCAATACTAGTCAACCCAAAACCCAAAACAATAGCATAAAGAATAGACAATGTAAACACATGTTTTGGTTTTGCTAAATTTACATACTTGAATTTAAATGTGGAGGTTTTAGTTTACGTTTTCCAATTTAGATATCAAGTGGAGTAATTTCACGTTTTACCTAACCCACGTATTTGTTTGATAGATAAAAGTTTCTCCCCAAAACCATTAGACTCAATTTTCTAATTGATCTAATAATATTTGGTTTATAAAAACTTTGTTGAAAAATGACATTTTCAATGAACCAATATTATCAACAAAATTTGCATAATTCAAAACTTTGACTTATAACTTGTTCTAATAATTAACCTTAATTAAACTAAATTTAATTAAGTTAATTATTAATATCTCTTCATTTTAAAAATAATTGTTAAATTATTACTCATATTTTTAAATCATTTATCTTTTACAGATTGATCCATCTATACAATTCATTTTAAATAAAATATTTATCTATAACTAATATACATATACATATATATATATATATATATATATATGTATGTATATATATATGTATGTATATATATATGTATGTATGTATGTATGTATATATATGTATATATGTATATATATATATATATATATATGTATATATGTATATATATATATATATGTATATACATATTTACATATTTACATATATATATATATATATATATATATATATATATATATATATACATATATATATATATATATACATACATACATATATATATATATATATATGTAAATATGTAAATATGTATATACATATATATATATACATATATACATATATATATATATATATACATATATATATATATATACATACATACATATATATATATATATATATATATATATCAAATATACATATATTATAATATACAATAATATCATTTTACATACTTACATATTTACATATATATATATATATGTATATACATATATATATATACATATATACATATATATATATATATATATATATACATACATATATATATATATATATATATATATATATCAAATATACATATATTATAATATACAATAATATCATTTTATAAAAATGAAATATAAAAATCAAATTAACCATATCATTTTCCATCCCCAACGTCCATTTAAAACAAAACATATATAAATATAATCCCCCCCCCCGCCGCGGTATGTAGTAACTACGATCGTAGGCACTACGCCGACAGCGGATACAATGTACCCCTGTCGTCGCAATCCTGAGACGACAGGCTATTGTGACCCAATGGGGTATGGTACCATACGTACCCAAAATAATTCGTAGTGTATACTAATTTTTAAATAACGTTTTTAATAAAACATTTCCCCATTGATGCGATTTGTAATTCGAAATTGAAATAAAGTTTCATCACTGCGATTTATAAAATATGATTATTCAATATATATATATGAATATGTGTGTGTGTATTTATATATATGTATTCGCGGAATTTAATTAAGTATCATAGCATTTATATGTGTGTGTGTGTGTGTGTGTGTGCGCGTGCAGATACAAAAATATTAACATGTATGAGGATATACACAATCTATTTAAAGATTCCAATTTTCAGAATTTTCCTATAAGCTATTTGATCTCTAAATTTACCCAATGGTTTTCTAATGGATTTGGCTACAATTTAAACCCTAGCCTTGTGTTCTCTTCAGATCTATGCATACAAAGATTCTCAAATAAATTTTAACCACCCATATTGAGAATGCATACAATTAAAATAGGAAAAACTTCAAAAGACATATGGAAGAGACAAAGAAGACAGGGAATGCAAGATGCAAAAATAGCATAAGTAAAATCGCAAGAATCTACCCGGATTCTGATGCTAATTCTCTCTTCCTAAAAAAACTTGCAGAGTAAGCTCCTTCCTTCTTCAAAATTTTCGAGTCCTCCAATGCTCCAAATGCTCTCCAAACGCTATGTCTAAGCTTCTAGGAATGCCTGAATATAAAGAGCTCTCAGGAAACACCTAGAATGTCTCTAGAAACAGCTAGAAGGTGTCACCAATTAAGCATGTGTCTTTTCCAACCTTCTAGATGAGTCATAAGGTTGTAGACACCATGTGCTTAATTGATGCAATAACCCCTGTGTTGTTGACATATGAGAAATGAAAAGGTGTGTTAACTCCTAGGCAAGCTTATAACTCTAATTCACTTTTTATATAACTTCTATTTAAATTCTTATAACTTTCATTTTATTTTTTATAACTTTTATTATTATTATTTATTTATTACTTTATTATTATTTTATAATTATTACTAATTTTTAATTTTTAATTTTATTTTATCTAATTCTCAATTAATCCTCATTTAATTAATTATAATCAAAATATCAAAGATCATGCTATTTTATATTAATTTTCTCAAATAATTAATTTATTAATTAAATTTATTTATCAAGATTTATTTAATAGAAAATTCACCATAGACCTCCAAGATAAAATATGAAAACCCATCATAGAGCAATTCACACAAAATCAATCTAAAGGGTTAAAAATCACAAAATATGTCCTCCAACACATTCGGTGGATAAAATATCCAAATACTTGTCCTACCTCACTAGGACAAACAGTTTAAGGGTTTGAGATTTGGACTTGAGAATTTATCTCCCTTCTCTTATCATTGAGATAATGTAATAGGGTACGCTCATCTTGGCAATTCAGGGAAGTCGATACTCGGTACTTGCAACTTGCATAAAATCCATGCATGTACATACAATATATATAAAGCTAAGCTAAACAGGCAATGGCAAGAAGTGGTGCATCGTGTAGATCCCGACTAGCAGGTGACTATGACTCCCTTTCTTAACCACATCAGAAACTCCATACAATATGAAAACATGCACACCATACACATGCAAGTATGGGGTAAGTATCCATAATAAAACACATGAGATAATAAACCATCTAACTAATCATCAGCAATAACTAAAAGCAATGTAATGATCATCGTGCATACATGAAATGTAAATTCTAAATGATCTCATCATATATCCACTGGATCCATAACATAATATCTGATAGTGTCAAAACAATACTACTAATCCATCAACATAAAACTAGTCTAACATAGTCTGATAATGATAACAACAATATGTCCAGAAAAGATGTCAATGACAACAGGCACTACATGAAGTGATGCAGGAGCATCCAGAGGTATAAGGGAAATCCTGTGTCACCCAAAAAAATGTACTTAGACTTAGTTTATGTTTCATGTGTTTTCATTTCTGGATACCCATTTGGGTCAAATAAAGGTTTCAACTCTCACAGTTCCACTATCAGTGTTCTATGATAGAGTATTTGAACACCTTGGGATACATGTAAATGCCAAAAAAATAGGAATATGTAATTGAGCCATCATTTTGGTGAACTAGGAGATGTAAATTGGCCAGATGAATGTGATTGTAATTTAGAGCATTCCAAAAAAAGAATCAGGTCAAAAGGCCCCACGGTTTGAAAGTTATTGCAATTTTTTTGGTTTTGGAGACCTCCTAAGAATGCTTCAAAGTTAGGTTAGGGGCATCAACTAACCTCAATAAGGGTCAAAAAATGGGGGACAAGTGAATCTGGTCCATAGGGCTATAGAAAACTTCAAGAGCTTTCCAAAAATGTAAATGGTTCGTCAATCGGAGCGACGGTTCAAAAGATATGCCTCCCAAAAGTTTGATTACCGTTTTTGGATTCTTCTAGATTTGCATCGACTTCTAACACAGCTTTTGGAGCCTTCTATTTGATCGGTAGATGCCTAATAGTACTTTCTAGAATGTATTCCTAGTCCTTAACCCTCTAGGGTCTATTTAAGGACATTTCTGGCATTGTAAAAGGCAGTTCGGAGTGGAGTTTGAGAGGAGGTACTGAAAGGAGAAATTATCTTCAGATTTATGTTATTGTAAGCCCTTAGGGCATGTTTTGAAGTCTATTTTCTTTGTACTAAATGTACTAGCTTATTTTCATAGTTAATACAATTTCCCTTTTCCTTTTGTGTCCATTTTGTGCGGGGGTTGTGTCCCCATCAAGTGGTATCAGAGCTGGTTTTCCTGAGTGTGTAGATAGAGCGCCGACTGTGAGGCAGTTTGCACCAGGACTGTGTGATTGTGGGTTTGAGTTAAGAAAATGCCTCCATGAAGAGAGCATGGTGGAAGGGTCAGAGCTATTAATCTTGAGGAGGTTAGAGCCCTCCAAAGGCAGGTACAAGCATTGCAGGAGGAGCTCCGTAGAGGAAAAAATGTTGCCACAGGTGACGATAGTGAGGATGACAATGAAGAAGAAGAAATTGGACCAAAAGGGGAATTTGATGAGGAAGTTTTGAATTTGGCAGAGGAAAGGCTTTTTAGGGCCATTACTAAATTTGGGAAAAGACCTACAATTGATGTGGGTGTATTTTCAGGAAATCTGAAACCAGATGAGTTGATCGACTGGATCAATGAACTGGAAGAATACTTTGAGTATGAGGATATCAGGGACCCAAATAGGGTTAAGTTTGCAAAGGCCAAACTAAAAGGCCATGCCAAAATTTGGTGTCAAGAGGTTCAATTGGAAAGAAACAGAAGAGGAAAGGAGAAGATCACAAGGTGGGATCGCATCGTGGACAAATTGAAGAAGCAGTTCATTCCTGTGGACTACAAGCTTGATTTGTTTAAGAAGATGCATGGGCTAAAGCAAGCAGGAAGATCAGTCCAAGAATATACATAAGAGTTTTATCGACTTTTGACTAGAGCAGGACATGCAGAAGCAAATAAGGAGAAGGTTGCTCGTTATATCAGTGGGTTGTGACCTAGCATCCAGGAGGAATTAAGTCTGGTAAGAATGACTAGCATTTAAGAGGCATACCAGTTTACTCTACGAGTTGAAGAGAAGTTGAATAAGAGGTTTGAAGGGAGACAAAGAGGGCATAGTCAAGGAGGAAGGGGAAGCGGTAGGTCATCTGGAGATCGAAATGAAACCCAAAAGAAAAATGAAGATGTGGGTACTAGCAAGGACCAGAGGAATGAGGGTTTCAACTGCTCCCATGATCAAGACTTTGGAAATTAGAGAGGAAGAGGTAGAGGACGTGGACAAGGAAGAGGAGGCTTTTGTGGTACCTATTTCCATTGTAATGAAGAAGGTCATCGTGCCTTTGAATGCCCTCAATGACAAGGAAGGACAGATAGGAGAGCTGAGGGTCAAGCTAAAGTTGCTCATGTGGATGAGGATGCACAATCATCACATTCAGAGGATGCAAAAAGAGGAGAGACCTTGGTAAATGAAAGGGTCCTATTAAGTGGTGAGATTGAACCAGGAAAAAGGAGGAGTTTGTTTCGTACCAGGTGCAAATGTGAGGAAATATGTTGTGATGTGATCATTAATGGTGGTAGCACTGACAACTTGGTGTTAGAGGAGATGGTCTCTAAGCTAAAGCTCAAGAGGGAGAAACATCCCCAGCCCTATCAGATTGCTTGGGTAAAAGATGATCATAAGGTCCTGGTAATTGAACAATGTCTCATGAAATTCAAAATTGGGAGTTACCATGATGAAGCTCTCTGTGATGTTATTCCAATGGATGTTTTCCATCTATTGTTGGGTAGACCATGGCAGTTTGATAGACATGAAGTACATGATGGTCATGCAAACACATACTCTCTAACAAAGGATGGAGTTCGCCACAAATTGAAGCCCATGAAAAAGGAAGGTGAAAAGGTATGTAGTAGTGCTAGGATTTTTCTTGTTGATGGAAGGAGTTTTTAGATGGAATGAAACATCAACGTATGTGCTATGCTTTGATTCCTAGAAAAGATAAAGAAGGTAGTAGAGAAATACCACTTGAAGTTTCAGATTTACTTGGTGAATTTGGAGATATTATCTCTGATAATGTTCCAGAAGGATTGCCACTAGTAAGGCAAATCAGTCATCAGATAGATCTAATTCTAGGAGCAAGTTTGCCTAACAAGGCTGCTCACAAGATGACTCCTACTGAAACAGAGGAGCTAAACATACAGGTTCATGAGCTTTTAAGGAAGGGCTTGATTCAAGAGAGCCTAAGTCCATGTGTAGTACCAGCAGTACTCGCACCAAAGAAGGATGGAGAGTGGAGGATGTGTACAAATTCTCGAGCTATAAATAGGATAACCATCAAGTACCGATTTCCTTTGCTAAGAATGGATGATCTTATGGACTACTTGAGTGGAGCTCAGTACTTCACAAAGATAGATCTCGATTTGAGAAGGAGATGAGTGGAAAATGGCCTTCAAGACCAAAGAGGGTCTTTATGAGTGGTTAGTCATGCCCTTTGGATTGACAAACGCCCCAAGCACCTTCATGCGGCTTATGAATGAGATACTTAAGAAGTTCTTGGGAAAATTTGTTATTGTCTATTTGGATGATATTTTAATTTTCAGCAAGACTTTGGAAGAACATTTATTGCATATTCATAGTGTCCTTGAAAGGTTAAGGGAAGAGAAACTGTTAATTAATTTGAAGAAGTGTATCTTTGCAAAAAGGGAGTTAGTCTATTTGGGGTTTGTTATATCACCTGAAGGTCTCAAAATGGATCCAAAGAAGGTAAAAGCCATCTTGGAATGGCCTACTCCAAGGTCTACTACTGAGGTAAGATCATTTCATGGTCTGTTTAGTTTTTATAGGAAGTTTATTAAGAATTTTAGTGGCATATGTGCACCCCTAACTGACACAATAAGAGGGGATAGAAAAGAGTTCAAATGGACTACAGTAGTTGCGAGAAGTTTTGAATTGCTGAAGAAGAAGGTGATAGAACAACCTGTGTTGCCACTTCCAGATTTTAGAAAGGTGTTCCAGGTGGATTGTGATGCTAGTGGCAGTGCTATTAGGGCTATATTAAGCCAAGAAGGTAAGCCTATTGCATATTTTAGTGAAAAATTGAATGATGCAAAGAAGTATTCTATTTATGATCAAGAGTTCTATGCAATAGTTCAGGCCTTAAAGAAATGGAGGCATTATTTGTTGCCAAAGGAATTTTTTTTGTATACTGATCATCAGGCATTACAGTACCGAAATAGCCAAGGTAAATTTAATCAGAGGCATATGAAGTGGGTAGAGTTCTTGCAGAGTTATACATTTGTGTTGAAGCATAGAAGTGGAAAATCTAACAGGGTTGCAGATGCACTAAGTAGGAGATAGTTGTTGTTTATAGTAATGTAGGTTGAAGTAGTTGGGTTTGATGAACTCAAGAATTTGTACCCTAAGGATCCTGATTTTGCTGAAGCATGGAAAGCTTGTAAAGAGCCTGTTGCTATAGATAGAACCAAGTAGTTAGACTATTTGATTCAGGATGGCATGTTGTTCAAGGGTAGTCAATTATGCATTCCAAGGAGTTCCATGAGGGAAAATCTGATTAAGGAGAAACACATCGGAGGGATGGCAAGACATTTTGGTCAAGATAAGACCATTGCCATTCTTAGAGGACATTATTTTTGGCCTCAGATTTCACAGGATGTGAAGAAGTTTGTACAGAGTTGCCAGGTTTGTCAAGTTGCCAAGGGATTTAGTCACAATATTGGACTATATCAACCATTGTCTATTCCATCAAGGCCATGGGAGTACATAAGTATGGATTTTAGTCTTGGATTGCCAAGGACACAACATGGTAATGACTTAGTATTTGTGGTGGTTCATAGGTTCTCCAAAATGGCACATTTCATTCCATGCCACAAGACTCATGATGTTGTCCATATTGCAGACTTGTTTTTCAGAGAGGTGGTAAGACTACATGGTCTTCCAAGGAGCATGGTTTCTGATAGAGATACTAAATTTGTGGGGTATCTCTGGAGGACATTGTGGAAGAAGTTGAGAATAGACTTGAAATTCAGTTTCACGCGTCACCCACAGACTGATGGCCAAACAGAAGTGTTGAATAGAAGTCTGGGCAATTTGCTGAGATGTTTAGTTGGGGATAAGCCCAAGGGATGGGATTTGATTCTACCACAAGCAGAGTTTTCTTACAATAACTCTATAAATAGGAGTACTAGAAAATCACCATTCCAAATTGTATATGGAAGTAGCCCAAGGACTGCACCAGAATTGAGGAAGATAGAGCAAGGCGAGAGGACAAGTGCTGAAGCTGAAGAATTTTCCGAACATATCAAGCATCTACATGAGGAGGTTCAAGCACACATTAACAAGATGAATCAAGAGAATAAAGCTAGGGCTAATCAAAGGAGAAGACATAAGGAATTCCAAGTAGGGGATCTAGTCATGGTGCACTTACGAAAAGAAAGATTTCCAGCCGGGTACTTACAACAAGCTGAAAATGAAGAAATTTGGCCCCTACAAAATTCTGAAGAAACATGGCTCAGGAAATGCATATGAGGTGGAGCTGCCAGATGGTGTTCACATTTCTCCTATTTTCAACATTGCAGACTTAACAGAGTATCATGATGATGGTGCAGATGAGGAGCTGGTGTTAGAGAAATTTCCAATTCCTGCTTCTAAGAAAGAGGAGATAGAAGACATTCTAGATCATCATGTGGGTAGAAGTACCAGAAATAGGCAGTATGAAGAGTACTTGGTCAAGTGGAAAGGACGGCCAATCGAGGATTCAACTTGGATTTCAGCAGCTGAGGTTTCCCATTTGGGATTTCCTCTACCATTCATAAAGTGACAGGGTCACTTTTCAATCTACCCTAGGTGTCTGATGCAGGAGTATCCAGAGGTATAAGGGCAATCCTATGTGACCCAAAAAAATGTACTTAGACTTAGTTTCTATTTCATGTGTTTTCATTTCTGGATACCCATTTGGGTCAAATAAAGGTTCCAACTCTCATGGTTCCACTATCAGCGTTCTAGGATAGAGTATTTGAACACCTTGGGATACATGTAAATGCCAAAAAAATAGGAGTATGTAATTGAGCCATCATTTTGGTGAACTAGGAGATGTAAATTGGCTAGATGAATGTGATTTTAATTTAGAGCATTCCAGAAAAAGAATTAGGTCAAAAGGCCCCACGGTTTGAAAGTTATCACAGTTTTTTGAGTTTTGGAGACCGCCTAAGAATGCTTCAAAGTCAGGTTAGGGGCATTAAATGACCTCAAAAAGGGCTGAAAAATGTGGGATGAGCAAAGCTGGTCCATAGGGCTATAGAGCACTTTGAGAGCTTTTCAGAAATGTAAACGGTTTGTCAATCGAAGCTACAGTTCAAAAGATATGTCTCCCGAAAGTTCGGTTACCATTTCTGGATTCTTCTAGATTTGCATCAACTTCTAACACAGCTTCTGGAGCCTTCTATTTAGTTGGTGGATGCCTACTAGCACTTTCTAGAATGTATTCCTAGTCCTTAACCCTCCGGGGTCTATTTAAAGACATTTCTGGCATTGTAAAAGGCAGTTCGGAGTGGAGTTTGAGAGGAGGTACTAAAAGGAGAAATTATCTCCAAATTTATGTTATTGTAAGCCCTTAGGGCATGTTTTGAAGTCTATTTTCTCTATACTAAATGTACTAGCTTATTTTAATAGTTAATACAATTTTCCTTTTCCTGTTGTGTCCATTCTGTGTGTGGGTTGTGTCCCCATCATGAAGTGAATCTGAGAATCAAGTGGGTTATAAACCTTGTTCTATTTGAGTAGAAATATGTTTACAATCAATCATCCAAAACCTATCCAAGAGTGTGTTGAGACATTTCATCTAAGAGATAAAGATATATGATGTATTTTATGCCAAAAATATAAGCCAAGATAATAATGTAGTATCCCTAAATCACTCATAAAAAATACTTCTTCATATCATGATTGACAGTATTGAGGAGATTATCTAAAATTTCTATGACGATAATATCATCCTTATAAATAAAAATCATATCAATCTTGATTTAAACCTTTTTTTATATATAGATTAGGATTATAAGGTATACAAATAAAAGCATGTTGCATGTAGAAGGTGACCATTTATTTAATGTTCCATGCCTTAGGTGCTTGTTTGAGCCCATATAAAGACTTGATTATATGACATACCTTGAGGGGATTATGTTCAGCAATTAAACCTTTGGTTTGGGTAACATAGACTTCTTCTATAAGATCACTATTCAAGAAAGCATTCTTGACATCCATCTAGTGAACCTTGCATCCTTTTTGTACAGCTAGAGATATACAATTTAGATAGTTTTTGAGCTTTGGAATGGGTGCAAATTTCTCTTCATAATATATTCCCTCACTTTAAGAATATCCCTTTACAACAAGATGCACCTTATACTTTTCAATGGATCCACCTTGCTTGTACTTAGTTTCAAATATCCATTTGTAGCATATGAGTTTTTTCTAAGTTTGAATATCAATAATCTCCCATGAATAATATTTTATTAGAGAGTCATACTCATGTTCAATGGAATTCTTCCAATATGGTTGACTAAGAGCCTCACATATTGTATCAAGTTTATTATTGTCCTCAGTTGATCTCATTAAGTCCAAATTCAGCTCATTACTTGTTTACTTCTTGTCCTCATCCCTATAAAAATATCTTAGGGAGAATCTATGTGAGAGTTACAAATTATACTCTAAACCTATTATGAAGAAACATGTTTTTTGTTATTAGAATTGCCCAAGATACTCAAATAAACATATAGATCATCATGTTAGATTCTTACAAGAAGAAAGTGGAACTCTTGTGTGAAGTCAATAATCAAAGGAAGATAAATGAAAAACCATTTATCTGTACTTACAAAAATATTTTGTGGCTCACAATCCACAAGATTATAGGTTTTGAACTTTGAGCTGTATCCCAAGAAAATACACCAGACTGTCTTTGAGTCCAAGTTCTTTCATTTTTGAGTTGGGACATGTAAATATGTTGTGCAACCAAATAAAAAAATTGTGAAACTAATGGTTTTTATTCACTCCATACCTCTTGTAGTGTCTTACATATTGGAAAGCCTTAGTAGGAGATCTATTGGTTTCATATACTCTAATTTGAACTTCTACCCAAAACTATTTACTCGACTTGATTGTAGCAAGTATACATTGAGCCATCTCCATATGAGTCTAGTTTTGTCAAATTGCAATATTATTTTTCTAAGATGTATAAGGAGAAGTAAATTATTTCTTTATACCATAATTATTTAGGGACTCCATGGAATTAGTTGAGGTAAATCCACACTCCCAAATCCAAGTGAAGAAAAAGAAGAGGCTTTCTAGATTCATGAATCACCCAAGAATAAAATTCTTGGAAATGTGAGAAAGCCACAATATTCTTTTGAAAGAAATATACAAAGGTACTCTAAGAGAAACCATCTAAAAATAAATGAATAATATGAAATCCTTGAAAAGAAGTAGGAACATGTCCTCAAAGATTGATATGTGCAAGGGAAAGTTGAACAAAGGCATGATGGGTGTTGGACTAAAAAGTGTCTTGATATTGTTTCCCTACAAGGTAGTGATAGCATATAGACAAAGAAGAGGAAAGTAGAGGAAGGCCTCATATCATTGAATGTGAGCTAAACTAAGATACTGAACTGGTAAAGATATGACCATCCCTATAACTCCAAAGTGGTCTAAATAAACCCATTCACCCCTCCAAAATATTTTAATAGGACTAACTAATAGATAGGAATAATAAAAATGTAATAACATTCAGCTCTAAGGCCATTTTTGTTAAAATATTTAGAATAAATGAGAGGAGTTGAATTAGTTATCCAAGGTTCAAATGTACAAAGAAAACTTGTCAGCACTTAACAAATTCATATCCATATATCCATATCATGCATGCATCTAATAGATCGTCCAATAACTATAGAACTTAGTAGCTCATTGTCCTAGGTTAAAATAAATTTGCAGAAATGTAAACATTAAGCATGAGAAAATCAATCACACATCTTGACACAAGGAGCTAATGTGGAAATCCAATTTAGGAAAAACCACTAGTAACATGCTACCAATTTTCACTCTTTTGAAGTGAGCCCTATTAGGATCCAACCTTGTTAAAGGTTGCAATGCACATTGTTAAATGTGACCTGGTTAATGGATTTTAGTCACCCTATTAGGAATGATCCTTGTTAGAGGACTTCATAACTTTCCATTAGAATGTCACTCTATTAAAATATTTACAAATGATTGTTAGGTCAACCTTAATCCAAAGGATTTATCTAGAATGATACAATGGTTAGAAAGTAGTAGTAGGACTTGATCTGATAAAAAAATACAAGTCACTTGCAGATTACAGATCTATAGTTCAATCCTCTATTTTTCTTGGCATTCACACCCTTCATCTCTAATAGCTTGACCACCCTTCAATCCTTCAACTCCTTAAGTCTTCTTTCTTAGTATCCCATTTGTAGATTCATCCCTTTGGCCACCATATAAAGAAACACCTTCAAGCTTTATTAAAAACTCATCAACCTCATTTTCTTATGACCTTGTATCCTCTTATAAAGAGAATTATGATATTTTCCTCCTTAATCATAATCATCCATCTTAGGGTTAGGTTAGATTTATCGAATCCTCCCTCTTTCCATTTTGTTCCCTCTAGAAACTTCTTTTACAATCTTCCTTAGATTCACCTCAAAATGGTTTATCTTGATTTCTATGCCTCTAGCTCATCAAGATTATCTCCCACACGCTTCACATAATTCAAGAAATTAACTTTTTAACATTAGATCTATCAAATTTTTGTTTAAACTCATTTTGATGTCACTCGGCATCAATACTATTCACTTGGCAATAATAGTCTGCTGGTGCTCGACCAATACTAGGTTTCTTGATATCTACTAAGTATTCCTTGTCCAGTCACCACTATTATTTCCCTAATGATTTGCACTTACTAAGTTTTACTAATGCTCAACACTTACTATATTTTTTGACACTTGACACTCACTAAATTTTGTTGACACTTGACATCTACTAACTTTTTTGACACTCGACACCTACTGAATTCTGGTAGGCCTAAACTAAGTTTCCTTAGCTTACAATATTTTCTCAACTAGGCTTAGCAGACACTTTTAATGAAACCACTTCTTCTTGGCTTAGCTAAAGTATCTATTCACTTTAGCCTTAAGGAGATAAAAAATACACTATATCATCAATGTCTTGTTCTTAGCGCTCCTTTAATAGACCATATATAACTCAACCTTTCACTAGGTACTCTTTTTATGCTATCTTTTCAAATCCTCTTCACCAATCAAACAAATGATAACATTTAGACTAAAAAACAATAGTCTCACTAGCAAATAGTAGCTTTGACATCATTGACAAAATAATTATTGTTCCATGATACGTTCCACACTTCAAACAATCTCTTTTCAACAATCTCCCTCTTTGGCATTGATGGAAAACCAATACTAACAACAATACCTAAAAGAAACTTAATAACTTTGAAACTCTCCATTGATAAGTATGTGTCCTTCCTCTGTATAGGGTAATGTAAACTTTTTCAATCTCCTTCAATGTATCTCTCCCTTTTACTTCTATTAGCATAATGTCATTCTTAAGATTTTTCAATATATATCTATTATATCTCCCTTATTAAGTATATCTCTCTCTTTCTATCTTCCTTTCATATCTCCCTCTTTGACAACAATTCCAAAGAATTTTCATCTCAAGATGCAAATATGATCAATTTGGGTTCTCCCTCTGTCAACTTGCTTGTGACTATAAATCTTGTGTTTTAGCTCCTTGATTACTTTAGGAAAATCATTGTTAGTTGCCCATTAGTTGCCATATTTTAAAACTTTGTCCTTGGATTTTAGAAGTCTTTCCTTCATCGCTCCATGTATTCATCATCATTCAAAGTGTTGTAAAAATCTCGAAAGCTTTCTGTCACAATCCCTTCATTTGATCCACTTTGAACCACTTTGAGCCTTGGTTAAAAGAAGTTCAAAGTAGTTCAACCAAAGGTTTTACACTAATGAGTTTTCTTGCAGGAAGTGTGTGCCCATCTGATAGATTGTTCTTATGAATCACCTTGAACCACTTTGAACCTCAGTTCAAAGTAGTTCAAAGATGTTCAATGATAGAGTCATCTTGGAAAAATTGGATTATGGTGTACGATGTGCTGTCATTTTTCAAAAGCATTGATGGTTATGTCAAAGAGTGATGATTTAAAGGACGTTTTTAATCCCAATGCAAAATCATCATTATGAGAAAAAGTGGAAAATCTGTGGCTGGAAAAAGGAATGGATGTTGCAATAAAGCTAATCATTATTAGTATGGCCAAAAAGGGGAATTATTAAATGAGATGGTCATATCACAAGGCTTTCAAATGGGCGATCTTTAACAAGGAGTGATTTTTCATTAATGCCCTATAATAAGCTTTTACTTTCGCATGTAAGTGCTTTTCCTTCTTAAAATGAATTTGGCTTTCTTTTTGTTTATCGTGCGAAGAGTTGGAAGTTTGGAGAAGAAACTATTAAGGAAGGAAGGGAAAATCATTGTTTTTTGGCAAATTATAGGCAAGAAACATAGAAATCCTTGTTTTTGTTTTGTAATCTCTATGTTTTTCAAGAAAACCAGCTTGAAACCTTACTATATTGATTAAGGATGAAGTCTATTTTTCATTTCTTTGGAAATGTTTCGAGTCTAGAATGTAGAAAGCCTGTCATAAGTGATTCAAATTTAGAGGGTGTTAAGGTAGAGAATTTGGAAGAAAATTTCCTTGAGTATGCTGATAATTTGAAAGGATGCATGGAGGTTCTAACCAGTGGACTACTTGAAGCTATGACTTTTACCCCATGTCTTTTGAGTCATGAGTTGCTCCAAATGTGTATTGACCATTATGATGTTAGGAGCAAATTTATTGTAAGCAAAGATGGTGAAAAGGTAATCTCAATTTCAAGAGACACTATTTCTTCTGTATTGCGTCTACCTAAAGGTACTTTTGCCACATTTTCCCCTATTCAACCCTAGGCCGAATATCAAGAAACTCCAAACCAATTTCACAATACCTTGTTTAGGAAATGGACTGAGACCATGTATGGTAGAGGTTCTAGGCTACCCAAAGTGATCACTAAAGATCACCTTAAACCTCATATCCATGACCTTGTGGTGTTATTGCATAGAGTCAAAGGTTCTGTCAATGTTCTCCTCTTTGAGGAATGGATGTATAGATATATAGAAATTATTTTGAAGGGAGAACAATAGATGGATTTGGTAGAGATTATCACTAGTTCACTAAGGGTGCAGCTTAAGCATGCCAAGGAGTCTAAGGAGAATTTCTATATGGCTTCCTACTTGACTTATTGTATTGCTTGTGTTTGTGACCTTACCTCTCTTCCTC